>CAJQUW010010475.1:10000-175343 GCA_907163375.1 Prostheceraeus crozeri
AGCGAGGTAGCCTAAATCATTTCTTAAACTTGGACTTAAACCAACAATCCAATCTTTCTCAACTACATGATGTACATAATTATAATCATCATTGTGCGGAGTAAATTGGACAATATGTTTACACGCTTTATTCAAGAAATCATATATAAACTTTTTACATGATAAGAGATCTTTCTTTGGCCACTGTGGAATGTATATTCGGCACCCTTTTCACATTGGTAAGCAGCTGTACGTCTCATATTAATAGTCATCACCTCATGATCAAAAGTATAGACACAGTTGCTATAAACAAGTTGAGTGACACCACTTCCCAATTTCCCATTTAGCTGTTGTGCATGATCAATGGGAGTAGAAAAGAGTGCGGCTCGATTGCTAGTAAATCTCTTTGTAGCCGCATTGCTAAGCAAAATATGATAAAACGACATTTTTATATTGCTAATCTGCAACTTTGCATAACATCATGAAGACTTGGATTTTGGACTCTCTACAATATATCAGAGTTGATCGTGATGGAAACGTACATTTCAAAAATTCTCATGGTCATACATCAAGAGGAATTACATTAACATGGCGACAATTTGTCAACCTCAATGATATCATGAGGGATTTGGAATATTTTGAAACATTAAGATTCATCTCCTTGGGTGATCAAGTTTGGCTTCAACATTACAGAAATGAAATTCAAATCTACCATTCTCATTCCGCAAACTGTTTCTCATTTCGCAAATACAATTGGGAGAAGTATAGAAGATACATACATCGCTCCATCATGACATTTATTCGTCGTGAGTTCATCGCCCTACTATGCAAATCTTAATCAGATATGATTACCACGCACCATGAGTTGGAAATTAGATTCCCTACAACGTATTGAAACGGATCATGATCGAAACGTCTATTTCAAAGATTCAACTGGAAATGTGAGAAGAGAGTTTGTTTTATCTTATCGTCATTTTCAATCTCTACATCATATCATGAAGGACTTGAAATACTTCTATATGAAAAGACATTCACGTATTGGAAATCGCATCTGGCTGCGCGTCAACAATCGGCGAATTCAACTCTATCATTCCCAACTTCATACTAACTTCACATTTCATCAAGGTAGTTGGGAAAAGTATAAAAGGAAGGTACATCGCTCAATTTACTCATTCTTTCATCATGAAGCGCCATCGCTACACCATCGTCAACATTCTCCGTCGCTTCAGACTCTACACCAAAATCGATCTCACAACATTACGCCAACAGCTTCCAAACAGCAAGTATTACCCGGGCCGTCCTCAAATGTTAGTGGTGAAGATGAACAATTCACGGAATCTTCAACTCTTCCCAAATGGGACTGTACAGATTCTCGGCGCCCTTTCTCATTCATCGGCGCAGTCAATGCGCTTAGAGCTACAAAGACTACTACGTCGGATATGGAAGAGGGAGAGGTGTGTGATGTCGAATCTGACTGTGGACAATATGGTGATCTCTACTCAATTGAGTGACAGTCTATCATTTTTGAAGATTCGTACCAGCAGTTACAGTTTGTGTTATGAACCCGAACTTTTTCCTGCAGCTCTCATTAGTTGTTGGTTGCCTGTGCATGTGGCAATCTTTCATAATAGTAAAGTGATCATTACTGGACTAAAATCTCATGAACAAGCAAATATGATCCTAGACTATCTCATTGAGTATGTACGTACCCAGCGGATTGTAAAATAAAAAACAATTTTTCCAACATGATGTTTTTATTTCAAATCATGATAGAACTTACAAATCATTTTTTCATTAGAGGATGGATTACATGAAAGTTTTGAATAATAGATGCAAATCGAGATACATGTAAACGTTTTAAGATGAAGTACAGTACAAAAGCACCACACGTTGATGAAAGTGGATGTTGTAGTATGCGTTCATTTCGCTGATATTGACGCGTATGTTTTCTCAACCACTGCTGTGTTGGTATATTTGGAGGTTGAGCAAGAGAGTCAAATAGTTCACCACGTCGGTCTTTTCCAATAAAGATCGCTTTCCAATGCTCACCGCCTAAATTCTGTGAATGAGTGTTTAGCACAATAAAGATGGGATAGTGATTTACTGCAGGTGGTAAGGTATCGAGTGAATAGACATTATCGAAAGCTTTCAACGTCGCTTCGTCTGCATTATGCTGCACTTTAGTCTTAATATCGTCAGCAGTCAACCAACTCATTAACGATTATACTGAAGAATCACGTCACGATACTTTGTAATTTCAATATTTGAATCGAAGACTGCATAAATTAATACATTGATCGTCTCAGGTAGTGTTCTTTTGAACGTCAAATCCAAACGAATATTATGAGGCACGTTCGCTTGACGATAGGGTGCACTAATATCGCTGTCAGCAGTCAAATCAAATGCATAAATAGTATATCCACTCTTAAACTCTTTCATAGTCAGTCCGTTGGTATCATCCGTATTGTAAAAGCCAAAGACATCCATAAAATCAACAGAACTGCGCATAAATTGATCCGAAGCAAAATCTGGTTTGTAGGGTGGACCAGGATGACTCACACCATTAACACGTAAAGCAATTTCACTTAACTGATTGTGTTTAAAATTGAAAGGATTCTTCTTTATATTACCATTAAATGCATCATTTTCAACCATTGCCACCATGAGGAGCTTCGGTGCTTCCGATGGAAAGAGGCCATCTTTCATGAAACTCTTTTGATCTTTCGGAATTGTAAAGGTGAGAAGCTTTGTATGCTGAACGGGGTAAATGGCATTTTGGCGGTTAAGACCTTCAGCATGCCCTCTAATGACACTTGGATTCGGTACTACTCGACGAATGTAAAGTGCAATATCTTCCACATGAATTCTAAAATTGTCAACTTTAGCAAATGCATTCAGCGCAAATTCAGGCTTATTCAATGTCAGCTTGAGTCGCATGCTGGTATTACAGAGTAAAAACTTTGACTGTCTAAAGAAGTCTAAATTTAGCGGACCATATAGCTGACATACTCTACTATCTTTAATCATAGCAGATCGCTTTACAAAGCCACTGTTTGTTTCAACATCAAATTTTCCTGCTTAATCTCTGTACCATCCCATGGCTTCCATATGACTTTTTTGTGCTGCTGGATGAAACTGCGATACATGATTGAAATATGATTTATAGGGATAATCGCTTTGACCACCTTCCACCTGCTGCTCTCCAATCGTTAGAGAAACATCGCGAAGTAATGTAGTCAATGGTAAATTGTTCAGTCCAACTTTATGTGCATCGTCAATAGCAGTTCCATCTGCTTGCTGAATTCTAAACCTCAAATCAAGCATCGCATAACTCAAATCTATGTAGTCATCACTACCACCAGGAATAACAAATTCAATGGGGCCAGCATTCTCAGCTGTTCGAGGATGATAATCTACAATACTTGAACTAAGAATATCTGTCTGTATGGCTTGTTGATCGAACAAACAAAAACCGGAAGTTTTACACTCCATGATTAGAAGTTATAGCAGCGTCGTCGTTTAGCGCCTGATGAATGATTAGAGCCTCTGCGACGTTTGCGTGAATGCCTTTTGACTGAAGATTGCACCTTACCAGCTCCGCGATGTTTCCTCCTTCCTTTTCTCATTCGTTTAGGTGATTTCTTTCCTTGAGTAACACCAGCAATGGTCTGCTTCAATGTTTTTAAACCGCGTTCCTTCCCACGATTCAACAAACTGCTCTTGAAACTTCTACCTCTGGAAAGATCACTAGCAACATCACCAGCAAAGCCAACGGCATTACTTAAAACATTTCGTTTTAAAGATCTACCGACATTGGATATGAGAGGTGCTACAACAGATTTCAGTGCACCAAGTATGCTACCTCCACGTTGGCGGCGAGCACCGATGTAAATTTGTCCTCCACCACTTACGTAGGAGGGTCGTGAATAAAATGAGGCAGTTGGATTCATAGCTCAAACCCTAAACATTGTTAGTTACAACTTTGCATGAATCACTGTCGATCACTTAGATGAAAGATGTCGGCACGACGCATCCAAGAGTTCATACTTGAAGGATAACCAGTCCATTTAACAAGACACCATTCTTCACCTTGCCGTTTTTTACATCGAATGATTTTCTCTACCAAATATGTTTCACTTTCAGTGACTACCTCAATCTCATCGCGGTAAAAGCTACCCTCAATTTCTTCATTATCGTAATCTTTCAACTTGTAGGTGGTCGGAGAGTCTTTTTGATTAATCCTTGATACTGTAAATACCTCCTCTGTCCAATTCGGGAGGTACCCTTTAGCAAAAACACTTTTCACTTTTGAGATACGAACTTTATCGCCAATTTTCACATCACTTTTCACATGAGTGCGTTTACGTTGGAATGATTCGCGCACTTTATCTACATTGTTAGCATTTACATCTACTGGTCTGAGTCCAATAGAACGATGGATAGAGTGATTGTAGGCATGGAGTGTATCTTGTAGAACCTTTGTCCAATTTTGTGTCAAGTTGGCAGTAAAATGTCGCCACAAACGATTTTTTAATGTGCGATTAAAGCGTTCAACGAGTGCAGCTTTATAAGCGCTCTTTACACTAAACAACTCAATGTCATGCCTCTCAAATAATCTTGTCACATGCTGATTTTCAAACTCTTTTCCTTGATCACTCTGAATTCTTTTTGGAATGCGACCTTCTCGAAAAATTGTTTGGAATGCTTTTGCTACTCCTTTCCCTTCTTTAGTTTTTAAAGGTTGAGCCCACGCATAACGCGAGAAAATATCAATGACGGTTAAAATAAAATTATTGCCCGAGTTATGTTTTGAAATGGAGGCAACATCGCACAAATCTGCTTGCCACTGTTCATCGATGTCATGAACAATATAATGGCGGGTGCGGTACTTCTTTTTCGCTTGTTTGTGGAGTGTATAGGTAGCCTGACCCTTTAACCATCGTTTCACTTGTGATTGTGGAAGACCACTCGCTTTTGATAATTTCTTGATAGATGCAAATCCTGCCGGATGTTTTACATCATAATAGATTGACTTCAAACGTTCAGTCGATGACGGCTGACTCTTTTTCCTCCTTCTCATCTTTTTTCTTTCTTGCCTTTCTACATTTACAACAACTGCAGCATTTAGCTTTAGCGGTTTTGCGATCGTGTTCACATTGCTTAGGGGTTTCATTATGAGAGCTGGCGCAGCAAGTGCAAGTGACAACGACATTCACCTCTGGCGGCTCATTACATGGCAAGCAACACATCTGCTTCATATTAATAGTCTGAGAACATGTATTTCCTAGGAGGAGCTGTTTTACGTTTTCCTTTTACCAGTTTTAGTGGCGATGTAGATCTACGTCGAGTTCTTCCTCTTGTTTGCTTAGTGAGTGTGGGAGGGGATGTAGCAGGTGACGTCTTAAACCAATTTGTTGGCATTTTCATCGCCTGAAGCATTGGAGTAGTAGCCACTGTTGAATCAAGTTCTTTCAATGTCTCATTATTTAAAGCAAATTTTGGCACATTATGCTTTTTCAATAGTTTAAGAAAGTATGACCAACCAGGTGGAACATAGCCCTGACGGCGCTTTCTACGTGTCGCATACTGAATCAAGTCTTCATAACGTGAAGCATCAATCACTTTATTTTCATCTGTAATGATTTCTCCTCTATCATTTACATTGAGATGGGGTTCAATACTGTTGAAAAGAGATATGGCATGTGCGCGAGATGCTAAAGGTGTAGCAGTCGATACAGAGTCACGCATCTTATTCTTCAAGTTTTTCAATTGCTCAACAGTTTCCGATTGTAATAATACAGCACGATGTGGATCTTTGATGTGAACATTTTGCTGATAATCTATTTCTTTCCTATACATTTGATTTGCAAGAGGTTGCTTTACTTGCTGCATGGCAGTCAATTGTACATATTCATCCTGAGGAATAACAATCATGCGAGAATAAGAACTCATAGTTTGTAGATAATCATGGGAGTTTTCAAAATATCACTTCGAAATCTAAATTCTTCCGGACACTCTTGCGTAAAGTCAATGAATAAGTAACCGTATGGTTTTTCAGTAGCTGCTTGAAAAATTTCAATTAAGGCTTTTGATCCTCTGGGTGCAACTTGTCGCGCTAAAATTTCAAATTGACTTTTATCTCGCGGATTCTTGAAAATAGCATAATAGTGTGTATTCAGGTTTCGTGTACGAGCTTCTTTTCCATCAGGAAACAAATTTTGTGTAATATAGATGATAAAACACCTTTTATGGTGTGCTGCGCGAGTGAACATATCTGTAACATCTTTTGAATTCTTACTTTCTTTTAATAAATCATCCAATACAACAACATCATTAGACTGAAGTTTATCCACTGGAATAATTCCTTCATGTCGAATAAAGTTGCGACTTTGCAATTCCTGAAACAGCGACGGTTGATAAATACCATAACACCAAATCACTCGATTGATAGGTTCCTTAAACAACTCCCTTCTTTTATCCAATAAATTCAGCGTGAAAACAGTTTTACCTGCATGAGATGGACCTGATACAGTCAGAACTTTATCACATTGAAGTCTGAAATCCATTTTATTACTTTGAGACTCAACATTTGCATAATTAACGCTTAGAGCCAAAGATATTTCCCAATAGGTTGCCCACGGCAGGAGCTATCATTGGAAGTATTGCTGAAAGGAAACCGCCCTTTTGTGTTAGAGTTTTCCTCTTTCTTTGAAGGGCGACTTTAGGATTGGAGATGAAACGCAATTTCGTAGCATATCGCTTAAGTAACTTTCGTTGTTTTGGCGCTAATTTCTTCGTCCTCAACTTCCTCACATGAGAAATAATTTCACAAATGAATTTATCGTTAGCATGTCGTATAGCATTGTATCGCTGATTTGCTTTCATTCGTCGGAGAGCTTGAATGGCTGAAGAAAACTTTTGACTTTTACGTTTCGTCATTTTACGTTTCGCCATTTTCCGTGTTAGTCTTTGCTAAAACCTATCTTTACCACATTTGCATAGGTACTAACTATTGCGACATAAGTGACACTCGAAATGAGCAATGTCACAGTGGTTACATTGGCAAAGTTGAATGCAATTACGTATGAAACAGCGTTGACAAAAAGCATGCTTACATCTCTTGAAGATGCGCTTTTCATTTCCATCCTTTCGCTTACATACATCGCAACACATAGTTTCACCGTTACTGATGTCTATAGCAAGTCTTTTTGAAGATATGAATTTGCTAGCCTTTTCTAAATAATAGACGCATGTACAGAAGGAATATACTTCGAGAGTGAGCAGACATAGCTCGAAAACCAGTTGTGCTACAATCAAGTACCACTGCATTTTCAATTTTTCTTTATGGAAAGTTGAATGTGAATATCTGAAATCGCTTCAATCACTAGACTGCTACCATGATGGTTAAATGCGTTAAGACGTTCAGCAATTTTTATCATATGTCTTTTAAAAAATTCTTGGGGGTGATCTACCACTTCCATTGAATAAGAAGCAAAATGGAAAGAGCGACTTTCCACCTCTTCCTTTCCAAAATGACTAAACTTAATTTTCGCAACTAATCGCGCCATGATAATGCTATCAGAGAATGTATTCATTAACTCTAGAAATAGAGTGCTAGCATCATCGAC
Organism: Prostheceraeus crozeri; assembly: GCA_907163375.1. Lineage (NCBI taxonomy): Eukaryota > Metazoa > Platyhelminthes > Polycladida > Euryleptidae > Prostheceraeus > Prostheceraeus crozeri. Next base: position 17,608 of record CAJQUW010010475.1, read on the forward strand.
CACTGCTTCGATGTCGGTCTCATCTTTATGAAATTTTATCACATAATCTTGAACAGCTCCTTTTAAACTTTGCCTATGAAAACGTAATGTTCCGCAGTCGTTTGAGAAAGACATGATCGCCCTTTATCTAACCCATCCATTGCATGAAAACAACAACTCTTCTCATAGTAACATTTATTGAATAATGGTAACAAGCATGCATTACAAATCAATGGTTTGAAAGAGATAAAATAGATACAGCTGGTAACTATCATACAGCGAGCAATGATAACCATACAGGACTTTGGCAGTGTTGAGGTAAGGAGGAAAGAAGCATTGGTTATGAACGTAGCTACTACAACGAACAGACAAAATAGGAACACACAAATCCTTAAAACGTTTTGTGACTTCATGATAATGTTGATTCACTCTACTATCCCAAGGTGGGAGCAAAATATCATCAATGATTAGATTGGGAAATACTTTCCTCTCCTTACCAGGATTATTACAAAAGATGCGTATAACATTGAAAGCAGCTAACCATCGTTTAAAGTCAATAAGAAGAGCACTCTCACAAGAAAAGCCATAGTCTTGCAAATATTTCAGATTAAGTCCATGAATGTGTTTTCTCGCCCATTGATCAACATTGGGATCGCAGTTGGCATGTTGATGATAGACACTAACAATCTGATATGTCCAATTGTTCATAGCAATAGCACTGAGCTCCTGTACAGGTTCACCCTCACAATCCATAAAAATGATGATAGAAGCCTAAAACGGAAATTTACACATCTAAGGAAACGTTCTATAACATATTACAAAATGAAGAATTACATCGATGCTTTTCACGACAAAATACACAAATGATATGATGGCAACGAAGAAGTAAAATGTATCTAATAAGACCACGTCTACGACACTCAAAGCACATAAGCGAATTGTCATAGGGTAGAGTTAGGAAAGGACTAGCAATTCTCCTTCTTTGATTTGCGTTTTGATGTAGCATTCTTCTCCGACTTGCGCTTCGTACCACTGCTGTTAAGGATTTGATCAATTATGTCGTCCACGTTGGGTGGTTTCGGAATATATAGGATGGATTCCATATGCATGGAGAGAGAGGCTATTTTATTATCCTTGTGTCGACCATAATATAGCCCATTCACTTTGAAAAGGATATCCCAAGTACCTTCTCCGAGCTCATCACATCTGATGGGTATTGAATGATCTCCCTCCTTCTTATAGTAAGTACACCAATGTGATACCGGTAGGCAAATGTGATTACCATCCCAAATCTTTCTATAGGGAGTATCCTTGTCATCTCTCGCCTTCCACTCTTGAGCAAGAGGAGTAGGAATGTCCATATTTAATGTCACGTACTCCTCAATAATATCAAGTTGGTGGCGAATGTATGGACTCACGGGGATCAGTATGTAGTCCCCATACTGATTGTGCATTATCTTGACATCCGTGGAAGGGAGCATTCCCGTTTGGAGTACTACGCTATGATCGTCATAACGCAAGACTTGTTTAAATTTACGCTGTAGCGGTGTAGGATTATGTACCTTGGATGTTTCTTCCACTGGCCTCAGTTGTAGATGATCTGACCGTAGCGAACCTTGTAACGTTTGACCGCCATTTTGTCCTACTAGTGCAGCAGATGGAGTAGATGCCTGAAAATGAAAAAAGATTGTATTAAGTTTACGTTCAAGGGAGGAGAGGGAGGGAAGTAGCGACTTACCATTTTAGTTGGATAATAGAACAGGGAACTAGAGAGAGAGAAAATGTGCGTCCGTCACTCGTGTGATTCAACGATGGAATGATTCTCACTGTGGAAGGCTCGCTATTTATAAAGAAATGCTTGATTCTCATTGGATGATGATCCTCATTGGACAATAACATCAAGTTGATTCCAAATCTGGCATCCGTTTACCAATCCGATAGTTCGTTTTGAAGCTACAGCCCAAAACGTCCCAAATTCTAACTCTGTCGTTTTTCACCAATGTCCCAAAATCTTAAATGGCGTCTCACATCTAAACGAAGGCAGATACGAACAAGCCGATTCTTTCACTGAATTTGTCTCACTCTTAGCTTTCAAACGAGCTATCGCACGACAAAATCCGTCCACTTGAAGCAAGCTGTCCAGGGGGGGGGACGTCAGCCGAAAATTTTTTCTCTCCGATTTCGCTGGAAACATCCTTCCTAACCCAAAATTTCACGTAGATTCCGAATCTGGCCTCCGTTTTCTCATCCGATGCTTCGTTTGGGCGCTACACACCAAAACGTCCCAAATTCTAACTCTGTCGTTTTTCGAAAAATGTTGAAAATTTTTTCTCACCGATTGCCTTGAAACTCACCCTACCGATGCAGAATTTCACGCTGAATCCGAATCTGACCTCCGTTTTCTCATCCGACCACTCCTTCCACTCGAAACAACCCATTTTACAACCCAACATTCAGCAGATTGCACCAAAAACATCACACACTATAGCCTCAAGACTAATCCTGGCGGTCGCCCACGTCAACCTAGACGGTCGCCCACGTCAACCAGGCGGTCGGACCAACTCACCCGAGTCTCACACTCTGTCGTTGCAGAGGGGGGGGGACGTCAGCGAACATGTTGTGAACGTGGACCCACCTGGCCGGCACACCACGACAGACCACAACCTCTGTCGTTCCAGAGGGGGGGGGACTCAGACACGAAGCACCACGGCGGCCGACCACGACACTCTGCCGTGCCAGAGGGGGGGGGACGCAGCGATGGCCGCCATCTTGCGCGGTCCAGAAGTGGAGTTTTGCTTACTACTATCGGTGAACAAAAAATGGAAGATTTTATTTATCTCATGACAGATGCACAAAAGCAAATGGAAGTCTAATTGAATGCGCATATATCTGAATAGCCTTCATCTTGCAAGCCTATTCATTCCTATTGCGCGTTACATCAGATAAAGAGATATACAAAATATTATATTCCAGCTTCTCGCATTTGAAGTTGAAGGTCAATACATCGACGAGGTGGTTATATTGAATTTTGATGCCCTGTAAGGGGCATGATTTTTGGGGTTTGACATATTTTGGAATAGCGAATGGTTGTCAAAATAACGCTCTATATAGTTTTCACAAAATTCTGATCAACATAGCAGAAGGTTTATGTATTTTAACATCCAAAATGAAGTTTGGCGGATTATGATAGAATATGTAAACAATGGAAAGGATGCAGTCGAAAAAACAGGCCGAATATTTAGAGAAATTTTGTATAGGAATGCAATGTATTTGTTTGATTACACTCCACGTAATAATGACGGAAGCAAAGAGAGGAAAACTGTTTATCATCCAAAGAAACGCTCTAGCTCCACATCGATTGATAGTGACTTGAAGTGACATGTAGTTGATTTATCTCACTGCAAAATATATGTTGTACAGTCAGATAGACATTTTGTCAAAAAATTCAGCATGCATCATCCACGGTAGAACTATAGCCGCACCTAGTACGTACAAAGAGTGACAATTATCGAAGTTGGCATCGTTCAACAAAATGGTTGCCCTCAATGAGCGCACAGACAGACATTCATTACCACAGCAAAAGCAAGGTGATCTATTGCAAGTCCATTAGAGAACTTTTCAAACCTGACGGCAGAAATCCAGAGATGATTTTTTAATTCCATTTCGCTTAGTCACCATCACCTATATCGTTGCAAAGTAGGTAAATCTAGGAAACATATCTAGGTAATTACAGTGCTATATAACTACTTCATTGTGGGAATTATTAACCTGTAGACATAGAAAGCTACACAATAGCATGCATTATATAGTAGTAGAATCGTATTTCAGAATCCCTTCTATATTAAATAAAATTTGTTCCTAGGGAAAATCTTGGTAGAGAGGGATTCTATCGCGGATATCTATGGTCCGAAAATTCTGGCATACTTTATAACGGATGAAGGATAGTTATGCGATTCTCTGACATAGCTCGTGAAATTATTTGATATATTCCTTGGGCTGAAGCCCTCGGGATTCATGAAATAATTTCCCTCTCTATATCCCAGAGAATCGCATAGCCATCCTCTATCCATTACATAGATTGCTTGTAATTCTCTCTCTTGTCTGGAGTTAATTTTGGGTTGCTATTTTCTTATCATATTGGCTTCTCTTGGTTTAATGTTGTTTCGATCTCATTCGCAGTGCATTTGTTTATATGCTTGCAAGCTGATGAAACAGTATGAGACATGTGCTCTTTTACTCGCATATCTAGGGGCTGCATTGTGCTTCCTATAAAGAAGTCTTGGCAGATTGGGAAAAAGTTAATTTATAAATTATTTGTTTTCTCAGACAGACATGAGTTTATATATATATATAAAAAAATATATATATATATATATGTATATATATATATATATATATATATATGTTGTTTTTTGATATGACAATCACGTAGTTCACATTATGATTTTGAGAAATCTTTTTTTGAGCTAATCTAACATTTAAATCTCTTTTCTGAAATATTTTTAATGTTTTGATTGTTTTCACTCTATCGGAAAAGAATGGACCTTTTAAGTAACATCATCTCCTATCTTCGTTCATGCGTCGTCTGCATCGACGTCGTCTTTGAATTTTCTCGAATAATGGAAGGAATTCATCAGGTTAGTCGTTCAATTTGAATGTATTATCAAGTATTTCTGCCTAAATGCAGCAATCTTGGGCAGTAATCGAGCGTTGTGAGTGTATGAAAAACTGTCTAACCAATATAGTCCGAGAGCGGCCGATATTTTCTTCCTAAATTCACGCACGAACTTCACATTATTTTTAAATTTTTGATTGTCTCGAATGTCTCCCAACATCAATAAAACGACAATTCTTAAGCTATAGTCCCAGTAGTCTTGAAAGTTAGGGAGCGTTGAATATCGCAAAATTCCATCTGTTTACGCATCCAGATCCATGTACTTCCGAGTTTGGTGCGCTTAGTAGCATAAAAATCCAACATTAATTTAATCACTCAAAATGAGACTTGTCATTTTTATGATTGCACTTTAGGGTAGATTTCTGCCACAGCAGCTAAGAATACGATTTTTCTGGCATTGCATCGCTTGGTTAACTTTTTTTTAGAGTTGATGAAATCGTCATGACAACGAGTTTTATTGATGTACCGGTATCTAAACAAAAATGCTTTTCTGCTTACAAAGATGATATTCACATAATTTCTTCTAGGCGCAACACGCTTTGTTTAGCAATGAATTTGAGCAGCAGATTGTCATTGAGATTGACGATTCTTAGCTTTACTTCAATCGACTTCTAACTTCATTTGTATTCCGATAAGTTTGAACGGTATCCGAACCACTTTCGTATACGATGCATCTTGGTCATTCTTGCTGATAGTCCTAGTTTTTAGAAAGCCATTAAATCTAATCAGATCAGCGCTAATTATGATCTACTATGAATCGGTACAATGTCAATTCAACAAAAGTCCTACATCTTTCAGCATTTATTTCAACTGACAGATGTATCCATAGAAATCCGACTTTTCGCTTTGCGTAAGTTAGTGGGGCTAGAATGGACAATAGCTGTATGTTGATGGCCATTTCGGCTTCTCACTTAGGCACCGACCTGCATGGAAGTAAATGCTGCAATGTAAGTAAAGATCTTAAGAAGAATCAAATTGGATTCTGTGAATGTAATTTTTGTAAGCAGAAAAGTATGTTTCTTTAGCTACAAAGACAAACTCGCTGTCATGACGCTTTCATTAACTTTATAAGAAAATGAGCCAAGCGATGCAATGCCAGAAACATTGCATTTTTATCTGCTGAGGGAGAAATCTACCCTAAAAGTGCAATCATAATCATAAAAATCACAGATCTCATTTTGAGTGATTAAATGAATGTTATATCATTACGCTATTAAGTGTGCCAAACTCGGAAGTACATGGATCAAGGTACATAAACAAATGGAATTTTGTGGTATTCAACTCTGCTCCGTGACTTGCGAGACGACTGGGACCATAACCTAAGAATTGTCGTTTTATTGATGTTGGGTGACAATCTACAAATTAAAAATAATAGGAATCCGATGCGTGAATTTAGGAAGAAAACGTTACTAGGTCTCACACTATTCGGTCCACGAACAAGCTTTAAAATAGGCAACTTTTCCTGTTAAATCAATTCCATCGACACTTTGTCTACATCCTTCGTGTGAGTGCATCATTTAAGTAATCTGAAGTGTCATAACAATCCGAATTCTGAATTTTGATTGTATCGATTTCATGGCATGATTTTGTGGTCATCATAATTATTTTCATTGAAGTTGAAATACACATGTAGTCAAATTCCAATGTCTAGATAATATTTGAGTATCTCTAGTTAATACTCTTTCATGAAACCAGTCATCATTTTATCTTAGTCAAATAATCGAGTCAACCTTATTTTCATAGGAACAGGATTTCTGATTTTTCTTTATTTAAATAAATTTGATGGATGAGAGACTTTAAGAGGTTCCGCTTCCTGACAGCATGGAGTAAACCGACATCGTTCGCTATATAGCGCTCGTAATGACACTAGTTAATTAATTACTTTCCACACTGACAAATTTACCAGCGATATCATATATTCAATACACGCATACACATGCAAGATTTGCCGGAAGCAAATTGAACGCCATCTTTCGATGCTCAATCGAAATCTGTGACATTTCTGAAATTGATTGTAATAAATTGATCTATACTCGTCATCGTTCCAAATGTTCCTGATCACGTACTTTGTAACTTCGAGAGCTACTCCTTGACTTTGACCTTATCAAAATGAGTCCATCTGCCCCCCAATAAAACCCAAATTAAATGTGCAGATGGCAGAGATTGAACAGAATTTATTGTCAAATGCGATTCAGTGCGCTTGACGTACCATCCTCAGTGACAACTGACAAGTGACAAATGCAATAAGGAATACAATCAGACGAATTTCACTAACAATTGAATTTTATGCGTTCAAACAAAATATAAATTATGAAAACAATGTAAATACTCAGATTGAAAGTTGTTGTTCATGAGAGGTGTGTGATAATTTATGTGGGATATTATGAAAGCTTCTCCTATGCGTGTATGCTTGGTGTAATAAACGATATAAAATGGCTGTTCTTATGGCGTTCAGAAGGTGGACTTCCTTTGTCATATTCATTGATTCGAGCATATACTGTCTGCGCCATTTTATTAGGACCATTTATCTTTTTTCAGTTTTTTGCAGCTAGCTACTTGTTGATGTCATGTTATCTTTCACCTTGTCAATACATTAAATAGGTATGTATGCCAACAATATACCATAACATAGACATCTATTGATCAATAGCACAGACACCAGACACTCAAACACAAAAATTTACGGCGACATTTTATTAGGACCACCTTCGACATTTAGATACGAAACTTTCCTTTTAGATATGATAACGCTAGGTAAAGTTCTATAATCAGCTATTTTCCTTTATGGCGATTTCTTAGAAATGCAAATTGTGTGTTCTGTGATAGGCCGAATTTAACCAGTCGCCATATCAATTGGAGCGTCGACGACTGGTGAATGGTGGCATTCAACGTCGAGTCGAGCCTTGAGTGTCGACAGGCTACTCGTCATCGAATCTGGCAGTCACGTGGATCTGCTCGAGTTACAGGGCGTCAAACACCAAGCGAGGGTCATGCTGCAGGCCTGTTTTCCTACAAGGGAACTGGTAGGCTTCATGTTTGTGAGTGCTCTATGAACTCGGCTCGACTTCATCCTTACAAGTGCTTCGAGAAGGATGTTTCCGTATTTCATGAGTGCTGGCTTCCGGAAAACAATGGGATGCTTATGCAAGACGGAGCTCCGTGCCACACTGTCCGTGTTGTGAAGTGATATTTTGATGACATTAGTACATTACATAATATATTTGGGTTGCTAATTATAAAACAATAACGCGCGCAACGTTATCATGTCCAAAGGAAAGTTTCTTATCTAAAGGTCGAAGGTGACCCTAATAAAATGTCGCGGTAAATTTATGTGTTTGAGTGTCTGGTGTCTGTGCTATTGATCAATAGATGTCTATGTTAGTTGAGAATAAAGGAGCAGACATTATGAGTTGGATGAGAGAAGTCCTTTTTGTATTGATAAAATACAGCTTTATTAGGACTAATAAATTAATATAAAATAATTATATATATTAATATAAATATTATATATTATAATATAATATATTAATATAAAATTCCTAATAAAGCTGTATTTTATCAATACAAAAAGGACTTCTCTCATCCAACTCATCATGTCTATGTTATGGTATATTGTTGGCATACATGCCTACTTAATGTATTGAAAAGGTGACAGATAACATGACACCAACAAGTAGGACCGCATGTGAGTCCCTCCTACATATTACATGTTCACAAGAATATTTATAAATAAGGGAAGAGGTTGAACGGAATCGCATTTTTTTCCAATATAAATATCAAATTTTTTAATGCATTGTAGGCTATTATTATTTTGGTCTTTAACAGTTTGTTTATTGAATAAAACAGTTCAAAAGCCGTGCTATTTATAGGTCTTCATAAAAAAGCTCCTAAATTTTCGCCTTCTCAGGCTGCCTCAGAGGATAGAAAGGAGTTACAACTTTGCAAATATAAATTTTAAAATTTAGATATGAGTCAATATGATGGAAGGGAATTATATAGATATAGAAAGATAAGTGCATTATAAGATATATTGATGATGAAATTATTGGTCTTTCGTCAGAGTTAAAGGAATAGAAGTTGTCGGTATTGCTCTTTTTCTTCTCTTGAGTTAATTTTTGGTTGATACTTTTGTATTTAGTCCGGGAGCTATTGACACTTTCTTCCTAAATTCGCGCACAAAGGGCTTAATAGCATGGATTTGTAGATCTTGAAACGCTGAATACAAAATCAAATTTTTGATTGTCACAGCCAGTCGCTTTCGGTTATAGGTAAGGTTAAAGGATTCCCATCGGAATCCAATGACAAAATTCAAGAAATATCTATGGATTTTGAAACACTTGGCAATTTTCGTACATTTTCTTTTGCTGAAAAGAAACTATTTATCAGAATACCATGAAATTCGAAACATGATTGAGTTCAGAACATCAACTTCGATATAAAAGTTGAAGTGAGTCACATGATTCAGTATTTGATGTCTGACAGCTTCTACAATATGAGTAAAATTAAGTCAAAACATGAAATTTACTCATTTTATAAAGGCTGTCAAACATCAAATACTGAATCATGTGACTCACTTCAACTTTTATATCGAAGTTGATGTTCTGAACTCAATCATGTTTCGAATTTCATGGTATTCTGATAAATAGTTTCTTTTCAGCAAAAAGAAAATGTACGAAAATTGCCACGTGTTTCAAAATCCATAGATATTTCTTGAATTTTGTCATTGGATTCCGATGGGAATCCTTTAACCTTACCTATAACCGAAAGCGACTGGCTGTGACAATCAAAAATTTGATTTTGTATTCAGCGTTTCAAGATCTACAAATCCATGCTATTAAGCCCTTTGTGCGCGAATTTAGGAAGAAAGTGTCAATAGCTCCCGTCCTAATTAGTTGTGCTTCCATAAGTTGTAAATTTTCAATATTTCAGTCTTAGAGTTGTTGGTGTCACAGTAGTTTTTTACAGTCTTTAAACATCTCAAGTACTGTGGCACCAACAACTTTAAGACAGAAAAATTGAAACATGAAAAAGATAGCATCAAATTTTGAATTATTACATAAATTATATCAATAGATAATGGTGCAATTCAGATTACATGTCACGAAATTAGCAGTACAACGATCAGTTCACTCAAGGCATTCATGAATTCGTTCTTCGCTGTGGAATTCATAAAACACTGATTTTGATGCTCGTAGGTCGCAGGTCGAACTAATTTTGTCATAGGTATGCGAAATATGTAGTTAGCAGCTTTGACGACGTAATGTTGATGAAGTGCTATTCTACAACTTTTGAGAAGTTAGTTTAAAAGCCTGCCAGTCTGCTAAAGTTTAGGAAACTTGAAAAAATTCCGATACTCAGCTATTATTTGCGTAAACCGAAACATTATTTTAATATTGGCATTGATGACTTTGAAACACGTTGTATAAAGAGAACGATGAAAAATCATTTCTGTCTTAAATTAAACTGTTGAACAGTTGATATCGGACGAAAATTGGCATTCAAATGTCACCATGTCCACTTTCAGCGCAAGCGTTTTTTCATTTTGAATGGAAACCGATGCATTGCAATCACATAGACACAAAATAAAATAATGTCAACGTCAAAATAATCACCAATAAAATGGCAACAAGCAAGTTCATGGGCATTATTTGAAATGAGACACCACAATGGAATGCATGCGGCGGACATCGAAACAATGTGGCAAGGAAGTGACCACTATGCTGTTTATCGACTTGGCAAGAGATAATGTAAAAGCTGAAGAATGTTCTATTCTCATGTGATCAACAACTTAAATAGCCGAGCTTTCTTAAATCTTTGAATAATTCACATTCACAGTTTCATCAACAAATAAGTCTCTGGGATCGATTCTGAAACTTTAAACTTTGCATGGAAATGTTCAGTTGATCAAGAATCGAAAAAGTTTAGGAGAAGCAGACAGAAATAATGGCGCTGTAAGACAGTGATAAACATTCTTTAGCTTGAGTAGTGTCTTATGTGCGCATGTTTGCCTCTACGGCCCATCTTGCAGCTATGTAATCAGACATCGAAATGATGGTGTATTAGGAATCAAATTGATGCTGAAGTTGCGCAGAAATTAAATGGAAATATGCATTTTATGCTTCTAAATAATATTCTCAAATATCAAAACTACGGATTTTCTGATGTATTGCATTTTCTTTGTCAGTAGTAAGTAAAACTCCACTTCTGGATAGCGCAAGATGGCCGCCGTCGCTGACGTCCCCCCCCCTCTGGACCGGCAGAGTGTCGTGGTCGGCCGCCGTGGTGCTTCGGGTCTGACGTCCCCCCCTCTGGACCGGCAGAGTGTCGTGGTCGGCCGCCGTGGTGCTTCGGGTCTGACGTCCCCCCCCCTCTGGCCGACCGTCGTATAGCGCGCGGTGATGTGGTGTCTAGGTTGGCGTGGTGTGCCGGCCAGGTTGGCGTGGTGTGCCGGCCAGGTTGGGAGGGTGGACTGTCGTAGCTCACCTGAAAAAATCCTAAGTGTCAGAGTGGCTTTGTATGGGTAAAATTTTGAAAATTTTCCAAAGTGTGGAATTTCGACCTGGGACCGTCACCAAAACATTTTTCATCAAATTTCACTGACCTCCCCCCCCCCCCCCCCGACAGCAATCTTCTAACTTTGGTTCTAGTGAACGGATTTTGTTCGTTCGAGTTGCATTCGAAAGAGGAGAAAAAACTGCTCGACAACATTTTTTTGTTGCGAGTCAATCGGACCAGCCGTTCAAAAGTTAGAGCGGTTACAAGATTTTAGGTCGGAGCTCGCTCACCTGAAAAAATCCTAAGTGTCAGAGTGGCTTTGTATGGGTAAAATTTTGAAAATTTTCCAAAGTGTGGAATTTCGACCTGGGACCTTCACCAAAACATTTTTCATCAAATTTCACTGACCTCCCCCCCCTCTGGACAGCTAGCTTTGATCTTGGCTTCTAGTGGACGGATTTTGTCGTGCCATAGCTCGTTTGAAAGCTAAGAGTGAGACAAATTCAGTGAAAGAAACGGCTTGTTCATATCTGTCTTTGTTCAAAAGTTAGAGCGGTTACAAGATTTTAGGTCGGAGCTCACTCACCTGAAAAAATCCTAAGTGTCAGAGTGGCTTTGTATGGGTAAAATTTTGAAAATTTTCCAAAGTGTGGAATTTCGACCTGGGACCTTCACCAAAACATTTTTCATCAAATTTTTCTGAACGAGGGGGGGAGGGGGGGTCAGTGAAATTTGATGAAAAATGTTTTGGTAAAGGTCCCAGGTCGAAATTCGGAAGTTTTAAATTTTTCAAAATTTTCACCACACTGGAGCTCTCACACTTAGGAATTTTTTCACTTGTGGCATGTTACATGGACATGTGCTGACGGACCAACTTCCCGTGGTCATATCAGAATGGTTCAGGTGTCATATGATAGAGAATGATGAGACGAATCGTTTGCAACAAACCGCATGTCGCTACGATGAATACTTTCGGAGATAGAGCCATTTTAAGTTTTCTTCCGAGCATATATAAACCCCCGACAACGTAAGTCTCATCACTTCATCGAAAGACGAGGTAAGCGACGGTCGTCGCTCTGAGCTCCCGATATCGGGTGTTTCAAAGGACTCTATCTTTTGAAGTAGGCAAGCTATCTTCTTACTTCAAAGTTTGTATGATAGAGTTTGATAGTGTCTTTACTACTGATAAAATTTTTTAAAAGTAGTATGAGTAGTAAAAATGCGGAATTTTTTAAAAATTCTTAATTTTCAGTTTTTTCAAAGTTTTAGCATATAGACTAAGGTTTTCTAGTATCCTGAGTTCAAATCTGCTATCAGATTTGAAATTTAACTAAGTCTAAGGCAGCTTTGAGGGGTTAGATCCCAGCTACTGATCACTACCTTTGACTCGGCGTTCCTGTTACCACTTCGGGGCAGTGACAATGATGTCTTCAGCTGTAAATAGCGGGTATCGGGGAAGATCTCTCACTTCCCTAGTGATCAGTACAAGGCCTTCGGCCTGTCGACGGGATCGAGTGCCACTCACTACACTCTTTAGGAATATGACTGTACTACATGATTCCAAACTTATGCAAATTTCATTATCTTACAGTTAACAAGAAATCTCAGGCATGGCCAACGATAAGAATCGTAAATTCCACATCAAAATATGTGTGTGCGGTCGAATAAATCGCACTGCGGACGCCAAGGCGCATGTGAAGAAGGCGGGCACCGGCCACATGATTATCTTGAATAGGGTTGCATGTGTGAAGTGCAGAGTGCTGAAGGGTGATGAGGATGAGGCGCGTTTTTACAGAGCGCATGCTGACTGTAGTGGTGGTTTAGTGACTGATTTGAGATTTACGCAGTTGATTGTGGAAGAGAGGGAGCGAATGTTGGCGATCGAGCGAGAGGGTAAGGCTGAGAATGTTGTTGAGAATGTTGTTGAGAATGATGAGTTGGCGAGAGCGGTTGCGTCGTTGGAGGGTGAGATTGAGCGAAAGAGAGTGCTTGAGAGTGATGATGAGGATGATGTGGATTTAGATAGGGAGCGTGTGAGGAAGCGTGTGAGGAAGTTGAGCTCTTCGTCGTCGGAGGTGTCAAACATCGTCATCACCGACCCCCCGAAGAGCTCATCTTCCCCAAAAGTGAAGAGTGGTGGGATTCGTGTGCAGTCGGCGAGGTGGTTGAAGGATGAAGAGAAGAGGCATGTTTCGCAGCAGATGGCGCATGATTTGTTGGTTAATAAGTATGAGAGTTTGAAGAAAGTGAAGGATGAAGTTGTGAAGGAGTTGGATGAGTTGAAAAAGAAGGAACTGAAGTCGAAGGAGGTAGCGGATGAAAATATTAGAATGAGGCGTAGTGTGACTGATTTGAAGAATAAGACGCGAGAGTTGGAAGAGAAGAATGATGAGTGTGAGAAGAGGGCGAGTGCTGAGGAGAGAAGAATGAGAGATGCAGAAGCGAAGTTTGAGGAGATGATGAAGGAGATGAGTGTGTTGAGAGCGAGGAATGTTGAGTTGGAGAGGACTGTGGCTCGGCGGGGTGATGAGAGGCAGGCGTATGAGAAGTTGGAGCGCATGAGGGATGAGTGGGAACGTGTGAATGAGGATCGTTTGTTTGAGTTTCACATCCCTATTCGGGATAATCATTTGGCCGGCGAAGTACTCGTAAACCAGAATTTAGACGAATCCATCCTATGCTATAACGGCCATCCAACGAAAAAATGTTTGCATGCCAGCCTACGAATGCGCGGTCACTTGCACAAATTTTCTATTCGGAAGCGCGCGAGACTGCCAAAGGATGGCTAACTTGGTAAGTGAAAAGTAAATAAGATAGTATATCCTATTTAATACATATCATTTTCATTGCAGATCTTTGCCCGCCTTCACCACCCCATCACGTCACTCCCGAGAACGAACCATCGGCTCCCTTAAGGGCCACCTAGGGCAAGACATGATAGAACCTCCACGCGGTTTGCCCTGGGCAGTCTTCGGACTGGCGAATACTATCATTAAGTTGAATCTGCTATCAGTCAACTTGAACGTTGCGTCGCGTTAGAGGGGTATATAAACCACTGCCTCTCATTTCATTTCATTTCAATCATGCAGACGCCGAACAGTCAAGTCAGCTCTCCTCGCGGACCACAGTTAAGGCCGCGAAATTTATTTGAGGAGTTTGCCAGGCTAGAGGAGCAAGACAGAGTTTTTAATAATCTTGCTCGGATTGGCAATCCGATGACAGCAACTGCTGTCAATCCAACGGAATGGCGCTACATTCCACTTTTTAGTCACGTGCCAATTAGCGTGGAAGTCGACAGTGCTACCAAAGAGAGAGTCAAAGACTCTCTCAGCAGAATTGGTAGGCTGTAAGATGACGTTACTCCCGAGAACGAACCATCGGCTCTCTTAAGGGCCACCATGGGGCAAGACATGATAGAACCTCCTCGCGGTTTGCCCTGGGCAGTCTTCGGACTGGCGAATACTATCATTAAGTTGAATCTGCTATCAGTCAACTTGAACATTATGCAGTCGATTGCTATCCCTGAAGCATTCTGATTCGCTGTTGAGCAATTCATTGTTGAAAACCCTATATAAGCCAGAAGATTGTAGCGCTTCTCATTCAATTTGAAGTCACGATCGAAGCGACATCTGCCGACAACATTCCCGTCTTCACCGATGAAGACAACGCCATTCCCGAGTTCGTCATCCTCGACGAGTGGGATGAGGAGGATGAGAAGAAGGGGAAGATCAAGAGGATCGTTTGGACGGATGAGGTATGGACTCCAAATACCACTCGCATCCGAAAGGTGCCAGATGCACCAGTACGACCTCGGCGGTATAGGTTCTATGACAACCTAACCGTCATACCCATTGACTATTCCAGCCAATAGTCAAATTCACACCCCGAGAACGAACCATCGGCTCTCTTAAGGGCCACCATGGGGCAAGACATGATAGAACCTCCTCGCGGTTTGCCCTGGGCAGTCTTCGGACTGGCGAATACTATCATTAAGTTGAATCTGCTATCAGTCAACTTGAACGTTGCAAATGAAGTTCGGTGTAATACTTCCTTTCGACGGGCGTTCCTGTAAAGGGCGGCGGTGAAACCCGTAGCTATGTATACCGCAAGGGACATTCGGCAATGGTCAATCTTGTTAAACCTCTCTGCGTCATGTTTGCAAGTGATTGCCTCTGTCTCAACGTAGTATGCATTCGCGCCAGGGCGACATTTAGCCAACTGTCGAAGGTTGCCTAAAACTTTCCATTGCATACGTTATGAGAACCATGAGTTCTACCTGTCTCTATCAATGAGACGAATTGATGAATGGATTGAAATGGGAGGACACTCGCGCGCCACACGCAACATAACACACTTCTCTCTTCCGTAGTCTAACAAGCTCTTTACACATGGATCGCAGTCGATTGCTATCCCTGTATCAGAAGTGTAAGCTATCTTAATTTTATTTGACACTATTTCATCTATCATCATCATCGTCCATATGAAATGTTTTAAGATTTACAAGTTAGACTAAGCGTGCTACTATTTCCAAATGAAAAAGTATACATGGTTAAATCATCCACTTAAGCCCCATTCAAGTAAGTCAGTATGAAAGCAAAGATAATACGAAATAAAAATTTATTATGGCATGTATTTCAAAAGGTCTTCATCGTCAATATCGTCCCAGAGTCTGGCTTCACATAGATAACAAAAACAGTTCAGTTGCTTTAATCGTTCTTCCACTGCGAGCCTCACTTTGTCAATATACTCCCACTCCTCCATAGTTCGTGGCTGGGAGTTAGGGGTGTACCACTCCCATAATTGGTGGAGGAATTTCGTGCTGGTGATCTCCATCACATCGTCAGTATCGTACTGGAGATACTTCCACCTCACGCCTGTTAAGTCGGGACACTCCTTCTCACATACACTCTCTTCGTTGTCCGCTGGTAATAACACCTTCTCTACCTTCGTTGGAGCGCCTTTGGTGTTGAGGATGGAGAAGAGAATTTTGTGTTTGGTGTTGTCGGAGGGCTTGTCATGTTGACTGTGAATAATAACTTTGAAATGTTTTCTAATTCTTAAGTATCAACAAGCAACCAATCAGAATGAACAGCCAATGAATGATGAATATGAAAGTATATATGTAAAGTGACATTCGTGTCATTTCACTCTGTCTTTGAGACGCATAAGTGAACTGTTGTCTAGCGAATTCTGTTATTATTTGAGGCGTACAAGTGAATTCCAAATTTGAGACGTATTATTTGAGTGAAGTCTCTATCTTGTTGAAGTATCAAGCTTAAACATAATTTCGTTGAAATGGTAAGTTGAAAATTTCTTCACTCATCTCCCTCAAACGTGTGGCTAATAGCATCTTCCTCAATTTCAGGCATCAACTTCATCACCAACACCCTCCCTTCTCGAGGAAAGTTTAGAGTTGTTGAGTCAAGGTAGGTTGTAACAATACACTGAGACTTGAACAGAGATGAAAGAATGATTTCTCTTTCAGGTGATGTGAGTTCCAGCTCAGGACTCTCGCGGCAAGGCAACGAGTGGGAATGTGCCGACTGCGGACATACGTGTATGTTTACAAGGAAGCACAGTCTCCTTCGACACATCAAACAACGTGTGTGTCAACGCAAAGCGGCGTCAATCTCCGGAGGTGAAGTTGATTCTGACGATGACATCTCCTTTCCTTGCGATTTGTGCCCTCTTTCTTTTGATAGTCACTTTCAGCGATCTTCGCACAGACTTCAACACACGCATGCAAATGATCACTACACCAACGGTACCTCTGCCATCTCCCTCATTAATGTTTCACATAATAATTTAGTACGCGACTACTGCATGGAGTCCAATACTCAAATAGTAGATTTTCCAGAGTGGCTCCTTCAAAATTCTAACATTATCGAAGCGCTCTTCAACAATTTAGACAATTTTAGAATGAAGGCGCTCATCTACCTTAAACTAAAATATATTAAGATAGATTTTCAAACGGGTCAAGTGATGGAGAGAATACAGTTTCATGTTCCTTCCTCTTCCGCAACCGAAGTTGTAGACTGCGAGTCTTGGCTAAATTTTCACATTCAATGTTTAAAATCAAATGTAGATAAATTCAATCAACGCGACAGCGCTCTCATTTTTGATGGTGTGGACTCAGCCATATTCAAAATTTCCCTATTAGAAATTCATGCAGCTGGAGGCACATTTAAACTACCAAAAACGTTGTATAATAAGAAAGCTGTCATCAATGTCGATTGTAAATCACAGTGTTTCAAATATGCAGTCCTATCCATCCTTCACTATAATGATATCAACGCGAATCGAAATCATACCTATAGCTATAGACAGTGGGAGGATGAACTAGACTTTGAAGGTTGTGGTAGTAACAACATGAAAATCAAAGATGTAGAAACGTTCGAAAAACATAATAAGATTAAAATTGTCGTTCACGTGTGGGAGAAGGGGTTGAAGGGTGCCCGCTATAATTCACGTTCAACTTGTTATGAACGTGTAGTCAACCTCTTATTAGTAAAACAAGATGATAGCGAGGAATGGCACTACTGTGGTATTCCCAAAATCTCTCGCTTGTACACTCACTTGGGGCACTCTAAAAGAGGTGAACATTTTGTATGCGACCGCTGCATCCGCTCCTTTTGGAGTAAAGATAAATTTGAAACTCACTATGAATGGTGCAAGCGAGGTAAATTACAAATGGAACGCATGCCCAAAGATAAAATATTTTCACATAGGGATAATGGTGACGAATTAAGTCCCCTGCGTGTCATTTACGCAGACATAGAATGCTACATTGATGATATCATCCACAAGCCAGCAGCCATTCCCTGCTATGAAGTATGGCATGACCACTTTAGGAATAGACAAAACAAAATGCATACTTGGCAAGGTGAAGATTGTATTTCAAAATTTCTAGAATTTGTCGATAAAGCTGCTAAATTTCAACAATCATATGATTCCCAATTGCAGCGTAAGTCACTACATATGACAGATGAAGACAAACAAAAATTTGAAAGTTGCACATCCTGTCCTAAATGTCATAAAACGTTTGATGACGATAAAATTAAGAAAGTGCGTGATCATGATCACATCACTGGTAAATTTAGAAACGCACTCTGCTCCAAATGTAACTTTTCACTTAGGTTGACACGTCGTGTACTACCCGTCATTTTTCATAACTTTAAGGGCTATGACAGTCATATGCTCATAAAAGGAGGGTTGAGCCAGATGAAATCGTGGCAGTTTAATGTAATAGCACAAACGAGAGAAAAATTCATGGCAATGACAGCAAAAGTACCAGTAGATAAAACTAAAGAAAATAAGACAGTCTTCTTCGAAATAAAATTTTTAGATTCATTCCAATTCATGTCAGCGTCACTAGCTTCTCTCGTTCGAAATCTCAAGTTTCTTCCCCATAGTCAAACTTTGAAGAAACACTATCCAAACTTAACGGATGAAATAATCACTCGCAAAGGAGTCTTTCCTTATGCGTATTTTAGCTCAATGTCTAAACTAAATGAAACAACCCTTCCTTCCATTGACAAATTCAAAAACGATTTGACGGGTGAAGATTGTCCAGTAGAGGACTATGAACATGCTCAAGAGGCATGGTTAAAATTTGAATGTAAAACGTTTGGCGATTATATGATCGCTTACTTAGAATTAGATGTCATTTTGCTGGCTGATGTCTTCCAGGAGTTTCGACGAGTGGCATTAGAAGAAGACAAATTAGATCCTGTCCACTTTGTCAGTCTACCAGCCATGTCCTTTAAATCAGCCTTTAAAATGACTGGTGAGACCATTCATCTCTTACAAGACCCGGAGATGTATAATATATTTGAGCGCGGAATACGCGGTGGTCTCACATTTGTAAATAAACATCATATAAAATCTGAAACAGTAGGTGATGATCATATCCACCTAAAGTACTATGACCAAAATAATTTATATGGCAGTTCACTGTCTAAACCACTACCTCATTCCGAGTTTAGTTGGTTAAATCAAGATGAGCTTGAGTATTACTCCAACCCTTCAAACATACTGAAGATTCCAGATGAAGGTGATTGAGGATATTATTTTGAAGTGGATTTGATTTATCCAAATAGCATTAAAAATAAAACTGCTGATTTCCCACTCGCACCTGAATCTGGTGAAGTGACTGAAGATATGTTTTCACCATTCATGTCACAATTTCATAATAACTTAACAGAGTGTGGACAGCCAAGGTACAAACCATGCCGCAAACTTTTACTCACCCAATATGATAAGAAAAATTATCTCGTGCACTTCTGCATACTAAAATTCTATTTAAAAATGGGCATGCTTCTAAAGTCAGTTCACCGCATTATCAAATTTAGACAGAAAGCCTTCCTCAAACCCTACATAGATAGTAACAGTCAAAAACGTGCACTCGCCCAAAATAATTTTGAAAAGGATTTTTATAAATAGTTTTATAATAATTTTATAAACAGTCTTTTCGGAAAGACCATGGAGGATGTTAGAAAACGTATGAACTACAAACTAGTCGTTGATAAACAAAAATATCACAAATTGACCTCATCACCTCTTTTTCATTGATAGAGACATCATCGATGAGGATCTTGTAGGTGTTAAAATGATAAAATCAGAAGTTGAGTTGTGCAAACCCATCTATATTGGGCAAGCCGTTTTAGATTATTCCAAGCTTGAAATGTATCAACTCTTCTATAAAATATTAAAACCATGTCCTCTCGTAAAAGAGGTTCGCTTGCTGGGTGGTGATACAGACAGTTTCTTTTTAGGAATTACCGCTCAAAAAGATTTAAATTTTGATGAAGTAGGTAAGTCATTAGGAAAATATTTCGACACATCTAACTACAATCCCGCTCATCCACTCTTCCATACAGAATAAAGCCAAACTTGGTTGTTTTAAGGATGAAACAGCAGGAAAGGAAATATATGAAATGATTCTCCTCCGTCCTAAAATGTATTCCATGAAATTAAAAGAATGTGCAGATAGTATTAAGCGTGCTAAAGGTATATCAAAATCCATTGTTCATAAAATGAAACATCGGTCCTATAAGAAGGCCTATAAAAATAAAAATATAACGTTTGTCAATATGACAATCTTAAAATCTCAAGTTCATACTGTGAAAACGTACACGTTCAAGAAACGAGCACTTTCAGCATGGGAGGATAAGAGGTGTTGGATAGGACATAACACATCTCTTCCACATGGACATCCTGACACAAACATACCACCACCCAAAAGAATAAAACTCACGCTACCACATTCAGGAGATGTATTGACATAATCAACTTTAACTCAGTATTTTGATGTTGCTTTTTGTAGATATACATGGTTGTTTTATGTATCGCATGAGATCGTTTCTTCCTTGTGAATATATGCCTACAGTTAGCTCATTCCCCCTATATCTGTGAAAAGACTTTTTCATATACATATTTTTATTTCAATAAACATATCACAATGACTTCACTTTGTTTTCCGAAACACTAAAGTTACGAGGGATTTAGTATCTTTCACATGGATGCACTCTTGTAAACCATTGGTAATTTTGATAGCAATAGAGGGTATAGTTTTTTTGACGACGGGATGATAGAAAATAGATTCAAACATCTTCTCGACTATTCCATATGAAGCGTCTTTATCATGAATGAAATCACGTAAAATGTATTCTTTTTTCTCACCAACAGAAATAGGTAGAATCAAATCACTTTGAATGTAAAGGTGCTGTTCATGTTTATCAAGTGTCATTGGTGTTTCTATACCAATCGTATGCGCAGCAGCAAACACTGTTTGTAGCATTGAAAAACCAAAGAGTTTTTTCAAATTTTTACTCAATTGACATTGAATGTCATCACCCAGTCTCAGAACAACGCGTTGATTTTCAATTGAAAACGAAATGTGGTGTGTCTTTACATCATATTTACTTTTCATCACATGCTTCAACTTCTGTTGTATATAAGGATTTACTACATGAATGAAGCTTTCAACTGTATGATATAGACGCGGCATTATATTGATAGCAACTTTAGATTCTTCATAAGACTGGTAAATTTTCTTGATGCGATCGCCATAGATGTCCACCCACCATTCATCATTAACTGAATTAGCTTTAGTGTGATATTCATGAGAAGCATACACCACACCGCTTCCAATAATAGGTGTATAATGTCTTACAAAATGACGCAAGGTTGGAGAGAAATAAACTGTAAGTTTGTCATTATATTTCTGAATAACCAACTTATTTTTGTCCGCCATAATTTTCTCTCCATACTTCTTACCCACAGTCTCATTCCATCGTTTTACTAACTCAATAAGTGATAAAGGTTGAACACCACGCTTTTCCAAAATGATGCGTTCTTCGCATTCTACAACATCTTCATCAAATATTTTAAATCTATAATGAAATTTGTTGATTCGATTTGAATAAACTTTTTTAACATTTGCAGTAGCAATTGATGTTAGATGTAGTCCATGGCCAAAACCGAGATGTGGATAGAATTCATTATCCAACCTCAGCGTAAGACCTTTAGTAAAAGAATGAAAGCGGAGGAACTGTCTCCCACTCCAATGATAGATAGTAAATTCATAAGCTTTCCGATTTTTATTCTTCATGATGGAAGTATTACCACTGTTGAATGCCTTAATAATTTTCTCATTCCCAAATGGAGCATAATAATCTGATTTTATCTGAATCCATTCATAGTTCCACTTTCCATCTGATGTTAAATTGTATGGGAACTGAAATGCATTATTCATCGTTATTCCATCATGGGTGCGAGGAGTCAATATCATTTCTTCCAAATCATTCACATTCTGAATATTGCTATCATAGCAAATACTAGAAACGCCAACCTCCCATTCACCTTCTAAATGCAGTGGCCGATTTAATTCTACTCGATAGTCTGAGGGTTTATTTTTGGGAAATTTATTCATAGAAGCATTACTGGGCAAGTAGATTAGAAACGAGTCCTTATTTTCACTTTCCATATTATTCACATTGTAAAAATATATTAGCATACTTTTGCATTAACTCTTCATTCGGAAATGGAGTGTGATACTTGTCACAGCATCTTTATGAAAAGGAATCAACGCACCAGCATCGTCATAAATGGCAATATCAATTTGTGGGATGTAGTTTGATTTCAGCTTTGTATAATGCACTTTCTTGAAAGTATGCTCAGATAAAATACTGCAGCTTTTTGGCTGGTATGGTATCATTGCTAGCAATGGAGCTTCAACATCTCCCACACGTACATCTTCACCAATATTAGAATATATCTGAAAATAGTTAGTACGACGCGATAGCGACATGTCTGCGCTAGCTTTGGTTACAGTATCACTTTTAAAGATATTTTGATCAAAACCCAAAATGTCCATTAGAGTTTTATCCATAATTAGTTCAATACCTTTTCCACTTATAGTGAGAGACAAAGTACCTTCTTTTTCAGAAAATGAAATATGTTGGTCATTAATCACTTCATTTAAATAATCTACAACCAATTTAACCGAAGTAATAATGCGAGGCATCAATACTCTTGTTTCATGTAAGATACCACCTAAAGGCTCTACACACTTTCTGTATAAAGATACGGTCCATTCTGTATCAAATTGATTTGACCTTTCACATGGTAAATGTTGCATATCAGATTTTCCATGAACAGCTGCAGAACGATGTCGTAAGAACTGATGAAAATCTTTTGAACAAACTAATACTAGATCATCATCATTTAATTTGCTTATTGCAATATGATTAGATGATTTAATATAAGTCAATGTTGCCACTTGTTTGCCAGCAACTCGAAGGAGATAATTAAATTTCTTCAATAATGTTTCAGGAGTCATGTTTGTCTTTCTTGGCTTAATCACAATCTTCTTCACCAACGTCTTCTCATTTCTTGGAATAAGATCTACATAATAAGCTTCCTCTCGATATATTAACTGTTTATGACCACTTATGTGGTAATTAACGTTAAAATTATCATAGCTTGTTAAGGCGCTAGCGAGGTAACCTAAATCATTTCTTAAACTTGGACTTAAACCAACAATCCAATCTTTCTCAACTACATGATGTACATAATTATAATCATCATTGTGCGGAGTAAATTGGACAATATGTTTACTCGCTTTATTCAAGAAATCATATATAAACTTTTTACATGATAAGGGATCTTTCTTTGGCCACTGTGGAATGTATACTCGGCACCCCTTTTCACATTGATAAGCAGCTGTACGCCTCATATTAATAGTCATCACCTCATGATCAAAAGTATAGACACAGTTGCTATAAACAAGTTGAGTGACACCCACTTCCCAATTTCCATTTAGCTGTTGTGCATGATCAATGGGAGTAGAAAAGAGTGCGGCTCGATTACTAGTAAATCTCTTTGTAGCCGCATTGCTAAGCAAAATATGATAAAACGACATTTTTATATTGCTGATCTGCAACTTTGCATAACATCATGAAGACTTGGATTTTGGACTCTCTACAATATATCAGAGTTGATCGTGATGGAAACGTACATTTCAAAAATTCTCATGGTCATACATCAAGAGGAATTACATTAACATGGCGACAATTTGTCAACCTCAATGATATCATGAGGGATTTGGAATATTTTGAAACATTAAGATTCATCTCCTTGGGTGATCAAGTTTGGCTTCAACATTACAGAAATGAAATTCAAATCTACCATTCTCATTCCGCAAACTGTTTCTCATTTCGCAAATACAATTGGGAGAAGTATAGAAGATATATACATCGCTCCATCATGACATTTATTCGTCGTGAGTTCGTCGCCCTACTATGCAAATCTTAATCAGACATGACTATCACGCACCATGAGTTGGAAATTAGATTCCCTACAACGTATTGAAACGGATCATGATTGAAACGTCTATTTCAAAGATTCAACTGGAAATGTGAGAAGAGAGTTTGCTTTATCTTATCGTCATTTTCAATCTCTACATCATATCATGAAGGACTTGAAATACTTCTATATGAAAAGACATTCACGTATTGGAAATCGCATCTGGCTGCGCGTCAACAATCGGCGAATTCAACTCTATCATTCCCAACTTCATACTAACTTCACATTTCATTAAGGTAGTTGGGAAAAGTATAAAAGGAAGGTACATCGCTCAATTTACTCATTCTTTCATCATGAAGCGCCATCGCTACACCATCGTCAACATTCTCCGTCGCTTCAGACTCTACACCAAAATCGATCTCACAACATTACACCAACAGCTTCCAAACAGCAAGTATTACCCGGGCCGTCCTCAAATGTTAGTGGTGAAGATGAACAATTCACGGAATCTTCAACTCTTCCCAAATGGGACTGTACAGATTCTCGGCGCCCTTTCTCATTCATCGGCGCAGTCAATGCGCTTAGAGCTACAGAGACTACTACGTCGGATATGGAAGAGGGAGAGGTGTGTGATGTCGAATCTGACTGTGGACAATATGGTGATCTCTACTCAATTGAGTGACAGTCTATCATTTTTGAAGATTCGTACCAGCAGTTACAATTTGTGTTATGAACCCGAACTTTTTCCTGCAGCTCTCATTAGTTGTTGGTTACCTGTGCATGTGGCAATCTTTCATAATAGTAAAGTGATCATTACTGGACTAAAATCTCATGTACAAGCAAATGTGATCCTAGACTATCTCATTGAGTATGTACGTACCCAGCGGATTGTAAAATAAAAAACAATTTTTCCAACATGATGTTTTTATTTCAAATCATGATAGAACTTACAAATCATTTTGTCATTAGAGGATGGATTACATGAAAAGTTTTGAATAATAGATGCAAACCGAGATACATGTAAACGTTTTAAGATGAAGTACAGTACAAAAGCACCACACGTTGATGAAAGTGGATGTTGTAGTATGCGTTCATTTCGCTGATATTGACGCGTATGTTTTCTCAACCACTGCTGTGTTGGTATATTTGGAGGTTGAGCAAGAGAGTCAAATAGTTCACCACGTCGGTCTTCTCCAATAAAGATCGCTTTCCAATGCTCACCGCCTAAATTCTGCGAATGAGTGTTTAGCACAATAAAGATGGGATAGTGATTTACTGCAGGTGGTAAGGTATCGAGTGAATAGACATTATCGAAAGCTTTCAACGTCGCTTCGTCTGCATTACGCTGCACTTTAGTTTTAATATCGTCAGCAGTCAACCAACTCATTAACGATTATACTGAAGAATCACGTCACGATACTTTGTAATTTCAATGTTTGAATCGAAGACTGCATAAATTAATACATTGATCGTCTCAGGTAGTGTTCTTTTGAACGTCAAATCCAAACGAATATTATGAGGCACGTTCGCTTGACGATAGGGTGCACTAATATCGCTGTCAGCAGTCAAATCAAATGCATAAATAGTATATCCACTCTTAAACTCTTTCATAGTCAGTCCGTTGGTGTCATCCGTATTGTAAAAGCCAAAGACATCCATAAAATCAACATAACTGCGCATAAATTGATCCGCAGCAAAATCTGGTTTGTAGGGTGGACCAGGATGACTCACACCATTTACACGTAAAGCAATTTCACTTAACTGACTGTGTTTAAAATTGAAAGGATTCTTCTTTATATTACCATTAAATGCGTCATTTTCAACCATTGCCACCATGAGGAGCTTCGGTGCTTCCGATGGAAAGAGGCCATCTTTCATGAAACTCTTTTGATCTTTCGAAATTGTAAAGGTGAGGAGCTTTGTATGCTGAACGGGGTAAATGGCATTTTGGCGGTTAAGACCTTCAGCATGCCCTCTAATGACACTTGGATTCGGTACTACTCGACGAATGTAAAGTGCAATATCTTCCACATGGATTCTAAAATTGTCAACTTTAGCAAATGCATTTAGCGCAAATTCAGGCTTATTCAATGTCAGCTTGAGTCGCATGCTGGTATTACAGAGTAAAAACTTTGACTGTCTAAAGAAGTCTAAATTCAGCGGACCATATAGCTGACGTACTCTACTATCTTTAATCATAGCAGATCGCTTTACAAAGCCACTGTTTGTTTCAACATCAAATTTTCCTGCTTCATCTCTGTACCATCCCATGGCTTCCATATGACTTTTTTGTGCTGCTGGATGAAACTGTGATACATGATTGAAATATGATTTATAGGGATAATCGCTTTGACCACCTTCCACCTGCTGCTCTCCAATCGTTAGAGAAACATCGCGAAGTAATGTAGTCAATGGTAAATTGTTCAGTCCAACTTTATGTGTATCGTCAATAGCAGTTCCATCTGCTTGCTGAATTCTAAACCTCAAATCAAGCATCGCATAACTCAAATCTATGTAGTCATCACTACCACCAGGAATAACAAATTCAATGGGACCAGCATTCTCAGCTGTTCGAGGATGATAATCTACAATACTTGAACTAAGAATATCTGTCTGTATGGCTTGTTGATCGAACAAACAAAAACCGGAAGTTTTACACTCCATGATTAGAAGTTATAGCAGCGTCGTCGTTTAGCGCCTGATGAATGATTAGAGCCTCTACGACGTTTGCGTGAATGCCTTTTGACTGAAGATCGCACCTTACTAGCTCCGCGATGTTTCCTCCTTCCTTTATTCATTCGTTTAGGTGATTTCTTTCCTTGAGTAACACCAGCAAAGGTCTGCTTCAATGTTTTTAAACCGCGTTCCTTCCCACTATTCAACAAACTGCTCTTAAAACTTCTACCTCTGGAAAGATCACTAGCAACATCACCAGCAAAGCCAACGGCATTACTTAAAACATTTCGTTTTAAAGATCTACCGACATTGGATATGAGAGGTGCTACAACAGATTTCAGTGCACCAAGTATGCTACCTCCACGTTGGCGGCGAGCGCCGATGTAAATTTGTCCTCCACCACTTACATAGGAGGGTCGTGAATAAAATGAGGCAGTTGGATTCATAGCTCAAACCCTAAACATTGTTAGTTGCAACTTTGCATGAATCACTGTCGATCACTTAGATGAAAGATGTCGGCACGACGCATCCAAGAGTTCATACTTGAAGGATAACCAGTCCATTTAACAAGACACCATTCTTCACCTTGCCGTTTTTTACATCGAATGATTTTCTCTACCAAATATGTTTCACTTTCAGTGACTACCTCAATCTCATCGCGGTAAAAGCTACCCTCAATTTCTTCATTATCGTAATCTTTCAACTTCTAGGTGGTCGGAGAGTCTTTTTGATTAATCCTTGATACTGTAAATACCTCCTCTGTCCAATTCGGAAGGTAACCTTTAGCAAAAACACTTTTCACTTTTGAGATACGAACTTTATCGCCAATTTTCACATCACTTTTCACATGAGTGCGTTTACGTTGGAATGATTCGCGCACTTTATCTACATTGTCAGCATTTACATCTACTGGTCTGAGTCCAATAGAACGATGGATAGAGTGATTGTAGGCATGGAGTGTATCTTGTAGAACCTTTGTCCAATTTTGTGTCAAGTTGGCAGTAAAATGTCGCCACAAGCGATTTTTTAATGTGCGATTAAAACGTTCAACGAGTGCAGCTTTATAAGCACTCTTTACACTAAACAACTCAATGTCATGCCTCTCAAATATTCTTGTCACATGCTGATTTTCAAACTCTTTTCCTTGATCACTCTGAATTCTTTTTGGAATGCGACCTTCTCGAAAAATTGTTTGGAATGCTTTTGCTACTCCTTTCCCTTCTTTAGTTTTTAAAGGTTGAGCCCACGCATAACGCGAGAAAATATCAATGACGGTTAAAATAAAATTATTGCCCGAGTTATGTTTTGAAATGGAGGCAACATCACACAAATCTGCTTGCCACTGTTCATCGATGTCATGAACAATATAATGGCGGGTGCGGTACTTCTTTTTCGCTTGTTTGTGGAGTGTATAGGTAGCCTGACCCTTTAACCATCGTTTCACTTGTGATTGTGGAAGACCACTCGCTTTTGATAATTTCTTGATAGATGCAAATCCTGCTGGATGTTTTACATCATAATAGATTGACTTCAAACGTTCAGTCGATGACGACTGACTCTTTTTTCTCCTTCTCATCCTTTTGTTTTCTTGCCTTTCTACATTTACAACAACTGCAGCATTTAGCTTTAGCGGTTTTGCAATCGTGTTCACATTGCTTAGGGGTTTCATTGTGAGAGCTGGCGCAGCAAGTGCAAGTGACAACGACATTCACCTCTGGCGGCTCATTACATGGCAAGCAACACATCTGCTTCATATTAATAGTCTGAGAACATGTATTTCCTAGGAGGAGCTGTTTTACGTTTTCCTTTTACTAGTTTTAGTGATGATGTAGATCTACGTCGAGTTCTTCCTCTTGTTTGCTTAGTGAGTGTGGGAGGGGATGTAGCAGGTGACGTCTTAAACCAATTTGTTGGCATTTTCATCGACTGAAGCATTGGAGCAGTAGCCACTGTTGAATCAAGTTCTTTCAATGTCTCATTATTTAAATAAAATTTTGGCACATTATGCTTTTTCAATAGTTTAAGAAAGTATGACCAACCAGGTAGAACATAGCCCTGACGGCGCTTTTTACGTGTCGCATACTGAATCAAGTCTTCATAACGTGAAGCATCAATCACTTTATTTTCATCTGTAATGATTTCTCCTCTATCATTTACATTGAGATGGGGTTCAATACTGTTGAAAAGAGATATGGCATGTGCGCGAGATGCTAAAGGTGTAGCAGTCGATACAGAGTCACGCATCTTATTCTTCAAGTTTTTCAATTGCTCAACAGTTTCAGATTGTAATAATACAGCACGATGTGGATCTTTGATATGAACATTTTGCTGATAATCTATTTCTTTCCTATACATTTGATTTGCAAGAGGTTGCTTTACTTGCTGCATGGCAGTCAATTGTACATATTCATCCTGAGGAATAACAATCATGCGAGAATAAGAACTCATAGTTTGTAGATAATCATGGGAGTTTTCAAAATATCACTTCGAAATCTAAATTCTTCCGGACACTCTTGCGTAAAGTCAATGAATAAGTAACCGTGTGGTTGTTCAGTAGCTGCTTGAAAAATTTCAATTAAGGCTTTTCATCCTCTGGGTGCAACTTGTCGCGCTAAAATTTCAAATTGACTTTTATCTCGCGGATTCTTGAAAATAGCATAATAGTGTGTATTCAGGTTTCGTGTACGAGCTTCTTTTCCATCAGGAAACAAATTTTGTGTGATATAGATGATAAAACACCTTTTATGATGTGCTGCACGAGTGAACATATCTGTAACATCTTTTGAATTCTTACTTTCTTTTAATAAATCATCCAATACAACAACATCATTAGACTGAAGTTTATCCACTGGAATAATTCCTTCATGTCGAATAAAGTTGCGACTTTGCAATTCCTGAAACAACGACGGTTGATAAATACCATAACACCAAATCACTCGATTGATAGGTTCCTTAAACAACTCTCTTCTTTTATCCAATAAATTCAGCGTGAAAACAGTTTTACCTGCATGAGATGGACCTGATACAGTCAGAACTTTATCACATTGAAGTCTGAAATCCATTTTATTACTTTGAGACTCAACATTTGCATAATTAACGCTTAGAGCCAAAGATATTTCCCAATAGGTTGCCCACGGCAGGAGCTATCATTGGAAGTATTGCTGAAAGGAAACCGCCCTTTTGTGTTAGAGTTTTCCTCTTTCTTTGAAGGGTGACTTTAGGATTGGAGATGAAACGCAATTTCGTAGCATATCGCTTAAGTAACTTTCGTTGTTTTGGCGCTAATTTCTTCGTCCTCAACTTTCTGACATGAGAAATAATTTCATGAATGAATTTATCGTTGGCATGTCGTATAGCATTGTATCGCTGATTTGCTTTCATTCGTCGGAGAGCTTGAATGGCTGAAGAAAACTTTTGACTTTTACGTTTCGCCATTTTACGTTTCGCCATTTTCCGTGTTAGTCTTTGCTAAAACCTATCTTTACCACATTTGCATAGGTACTAACTATTGCGACATAAGTGACACTCGAAATGAGCAATGTCACAGTGGTTACATTGGCAAAGTTGAATGCAATTACGTATGAAACAGCGTTGACAAAAAGCATGCTTACATCTGTTGAAGATGCGCTTTTCATTTCCATCCTTTCGCTTACATACATCACAACACATAGTTTCACCGTTACTGATGTCTATAGCAAGTCTTTTTGAAGATATGAATTTGCTAGCCTTTTCTAAATAATAGACACATGTACAGAAGGAATATACTTCGAGAGTGAGCAGACATAGCTCGAAAACCAGTTGTGCTACAATCAAGTACCACTGCATTTTCAATTTTTCTTTATGGAAAGTTGAATGTGAATATCTGAAATCGCTTCAATCACTAGACTGCTACCATGATGGTTAAAAGCGTTAAGACGTTCAGCAATTTTTATCATATGTCTTTTAAAAAATTCTTCGGGGTGATCTACCACTTCCATTGAATAAGAAGCAAAATGGAAAGAGCGACCTTCCACCTCTTCCTTTCCAAAATGACTAAACTTAATTTTCGCAACTAATCGCGCCATGATAATGCTATCAGAGAATGTATTCATTAACTCTAGAAATAGAGTGCTAGCATCATCGACCACTGCTTCGATGTCGGTCTCATCTTTATGAAAATTTATCACATAATCTTGAACAGCTCCTTTTAAACTTTGCCTATGAAAATGTAATGTTCCGCGGTCGTTTGAGAAAGACATGATCACCCTTTATCTAACCCATCCATTGCATGAAAACAACAACTCTTCTCATAGTAACATTTATTGAATAACGGTAACAAGCATGCATTACAAATCAATGGTTTGAAAGAGATAAAATAGATACAGCTGGTAACTATCATACAGCGAGCAATGATAACCATACAGGACTTTGGCAGTGCTGAGGTAAGGAGGAAAGAAGCATTGGTTATGAACGTAGCTACTACAACGAACAGACAAAATAGGAACAGACAAATCCTTAAAACGTTTCGTGACTTCATGATAATGTTGATTCACTCTACTATCCCAAGGTGGGAGCAAAATATCATCAATGATTAAATTAGGAAATACTTTCCTCTCCTTACCAGGATTATTACAAAAGATGCGTATAACATTGAAAGCAGCTAACCATCGTTTAAAGTCAATAAGAAGAGCACTCTCACAAGAAAAGCCATAGTCTTGCAAATATTTCAGATTAAGTCCATGAATGTGTTTTCTCGCCCATTGATCAACATTGGGATTGCAGTTGGCATGTTGATGATAGACACTGACAATCTGATATGTCCAATTGTTCATAGCAATAGCACTGAGCTCCTGTACAGGTTCACCCTCACAATCCATAAAAATGATGATAGAAGCCTAAAACGGAAATTTACACATCTAAGGAAACGTTCTATAACATATTACAAAATGAAGAATTACATCGATGCTTTTCACGACAAAATACACAAATGATATGATGGCAACGAAGAAGTAAAATGTATCTAATAAGACCACGTCTACGACACTCAAAGCACATAAGCGAATTGTCATAGGGTAGAGTTAGGAAAGGACTAGTAATTCTCCTTCTTTGATTTGCGTTTTGATGTAGCATTCTTCTCCGACTTGCGCTTCGTACCACTGCTGTTAAGGATTTGATCAATTATGTCGTCCACGTTGGGTGGTTTTGGAATATATAGGATGGATTCCATATGCATGGAGAGAGAGGCTATTTTATTATCCTTATGCCGACCATAATATAGCCCATTCACTTTGAAAAGGATATCCCAAGTACCTTCTCCGAGCTCGTCGCATGTGATGGGTGTTGAATGATCTCCCTCCTTCTTATAGTAAGTGCACCAATGTGATACCGGTAGGCAAATGTGATTACCATCCCAAATCTTTCTATAGGGAGTATCCTTGTCATCTCTCGCCTTCCACTCTTGAGCAAGAGGAGTAGGAATGTCCATATTTAATGTCACGTACTCCTCAATAATATCAAGTTGGTGGCGAATGTACGGACTCACGGGGATCAGTATGTAGTCCCCATACTGATTGTGCATTATCTTGACATCCGTGGAAGGGAGCATTCCCGTTTGGAGTACTACGCTATGATCGTCATAACGCAAGACTTGTTTAAATTTACGCTGTAGCGGTGTAGGATTATGTACCTTGGTTGTTTCTTCCACTGGCCTCAGTTGTAGATGATCTGATCGTAGCGAACCTTGTAACGTTTGACCGCCATTTTGTCCTACTAGTGCAGCAGATGGAGTAGATGCCTGAAAATGAAAAAGATTGTATTAAGTTTACGTTCAAGGGAGGAGAGGGAGGGAAGTAGCGACTTACCATTTTAGTTGGATAATAGAACAGGGAACTAGAGAGAGAGAGAGAAAATGTGCGTCCGTCACTCGTGCGATTCAACGATGGAATGATTCTCACTGTGGAAGGCTCGCTATTTATATAGAAATGCTTGATTCTCATTGGATGATGATCCTCATTGGACAATAATAACATCAAGCTGATTCCAAATCTGGCCTCCGTTTACCAATCCGAGCCTTCATTCGCCCGCTGGAGCTGTTTCTTGGGAAATTCTAACTCTGTCGTTTTTCGTCAATCTCCCAAAATCTTAAATGGCGTCTCACATCTAAACGAAGACAGATAGGAACAAGCCGATTCTTTCAGTGAATTTGTCTCACTCTTAGCTTTCAAACGAGCTATTGCACGACTTTCTACGATCTCTAGAACCAAAGTTGGAAGATCGGTGCCGAGGGGGGGGGGGGCGTCAGCGAAACTTTTTCTCTCCGATTGACTTGAAACTCACCATACCGATGCAGAATTTCACGCTGAATCCGAATCTGGCCTCCGTTTTCCCATCCGATGCCTCGTTTTGACGCTACAGCCCAAAACGTCCAAAATTCTAACTCTGTCGTTTTTCGACAGTCTCCCAAAATCTTAAATGGCGCCTCACATCTAAACGAAGACAGATATGAACAAGCCGTTTCTTTCACTGAATTTGTCTCACTCTTAGCTTTCAAACGAGCTATTGCACGACAAAATCCGTCCACTAGAAGCCAAGATCGAAGCGAGCTGTCCAGAGGGAGGGGGGGGGGAGGTCAGTGAAATTTGATGAAAAATGTTTTGGTGACGGTCCCAGGTCGAAATTCCACACTTTGGAAAATTTTCAAAATTTTACCCATACAAAGCCACTCTGACACTTAGGATTTTTTCAGGTGAGCTACGACAGTCCACCCTCCCAACCTGGCCGGCACACCACGCCAACCTAGACACCACATCACCGCGCGCTATACGACGGTCGGCCAGAGGGGGGGGACGTTAGACCCGAAGCACCACGGCGGCCGACCACGACACTCTGCCGGTCCAGAGGGGGGGACGTCAGACCCGAAGCACGACGGCGGCCGACCACGACACTCTGCCGGTCCAGAGGGGGGGGACGTCAGCGACGGCGGCCATCTTGCGCTATCCAGAAGTGGAGTTTTACTTACTACTTTTGTCTACACAACTAAAGTAGGACGTAGGATAATTTCAGATTTCAATTGGACATTATGCAGAGTATCAGACCGATCAAGTCGGTTGCTGCACATTTTTACTTCAAGCTGTCTATTTTCTGATCACTTGTAAATATATGTCGAAGCAATTGACTACTGCTTTTGCAAAAGGGGGTCATCAAATCATTCTCACTTATAGAAATAGTCTCAGTAATATTAGGATCATATTACTACTCAATTTTCCTAAGATAAAATTTCTGATCCGAAAATTAAATATAGGTTTTATGAGGTCATGCACTAACCAATTAAATTTTAACTAATTAAAACAAAGGTTTACACCTTTGAGGTGACCAATAATTACCATTCAATAGAAATAAAGTATTCTCGTGTCCATGCAGAAACCTTGAAATCTTAACAGCGGAAACTGAAATCCTGCAAATTTCAATTTCTGGTAAGAAACTACAATAGAGGTAGAGTAGGAAGTATGTGGGGTACTTGATTTATTCAATGTTTGATGGCAATCCAGAAATTGACTATGCAATGAAAATTCTTCAATGTATATATAGAAATATATTACTTTGTGCGAGTAATTTTCATGGACTAGTTCTATTCTTCTTCTTCGCTTTAATGAAAAAATATCGCTAGTGGCGACTTATTTGAAACAAGCTCTTTTCAATGGTAAGCCTATAGGCCTACGACTATATTGAGCAATCACCAATTGGGTATTACTCTAGTAATATGTGCTTGTGATATGCACATGAATGTGTATAATAATAGCACATAGGCCAAAATAATTTAAATGAAAATGATTATCCACTAGAAATCTCAGTTAACAACATAAAATGAACTCAGATTACAGCACATAATAACAAATCCGTAAGTGCTTCGAAAAAATGCATACGTAACTACAAAATAAAATTGAATTAGATAAGTGATGAAATGAAATGAAATGAGGTGCTGCCACAGAATCAAAGGTAATAGAACAAACATACGTGTAAAATAATGTACTAATTGCAAATAGCTAAGTTTGCTGATCGTTTTTGGTAGTGCAGTGTGAAGTGATTAAATGAAAAAGCGCACCATCTTTTATAAAATGATCGCGAAATTATCAGCCATGTCACTC
Source organism: Prostheceraeus crozeri (assembly GCA_907163375.1). Classification (NCBI taxonomy): domain Eukaryota; kingdom Metazoa; phylum Platyhelminthes; order Polycladida; family Euryleptidae; genus Prostheceraeus; species Prostheceraeus crozeri. The sequence goes on from CAJQUW010010475.1 coordinate 52,363, forward strand.
ATGTGATTATAATCAAGATCAAAATGCATTAGAGCAGAGAGAATCAACGTGAACTTTCCAATAATAATTTCATTAGACAACGCTTGCTTTTTACTGATTCCCGCATGTCCTTAATATATATGGCAGAAAAAGCGCTAGAACAAACACACAACGACGCAGCCCTGCTAATTCATAAACTTATTACCTTGTATTCGTTGAATTCAACAACACTCACATACCTGTTATTCAGACAAACATGCCCTCAGGCGCTGGTTGGAATCCCTGGACGCTGATTGGCTAATGTTGTCTCCCATCATGAACAGGAAACGAGCGATGCAAGAAAGATCCTCATTGTGACTCTTTCATTCTTCTTCGCTTCTCTCGTTATTGTTGACAACATATTTACTCTCCGATCATACTTCTAGTGACTGTCGAATATTCGTCAATCTGCCATTACTTGCCATGATGCCTTCATCAATTACTATCGGTAAGCCATTAGCATTAACATGATTGCTTCAATAGGAACCTCTGATTATGAACCTCTTTCAAATTATGTCAATAATTATATGTGCAAGTATGAAGCATATTCATGAAATTCTTGGGTCATCGAAACTTTTTTGTTGCTCAATTTACGATAAGACACCAGCATGATTTGCAGAAAAAATAAAATATTTTTAATTTAACTTATTAGTTTAAGCTACATTAGAACATATTAGTTTAAGTTACATCAGGATCGAAAATTTACAATTTGACCTTGACGTGGAGCAAAAACTTGACTCCTACTTAAGCAACTTAGTTTTGTATTATCGGCCAATTTATGAGTACTCATGAATATCACAAGAAAAATGTTATACACAAGTTGAGTAAAATACATTAAAACAGAGAGAAACAAGTTTGGGCCGCGCCGGGCAGATGACCAGACCAGTTTGATCAGTATTTGACCGACTTTGGCCATATATTGGAATGATCCCTGATTACATGTATTTAATGATTCCATTGACAAACTTTTCTTTTTGAGTTGAACTAGAAAGATGAAGCTAGTCAGCATCTATCGTAAAATGATACCCGTATCGTGTTATTTTCAGCTTGTATGCAAGAATGAATTCAGAACATTCGCTAGGTTGTAAACCCTATCTTAATTCTGTAATTTACGCGCTTCGAAAAAGTCCCTATCCATTTCGTAGAATCACAAAGTGTCTACTGACAAGGAAAACGTTGCAGCAGTTCCACAATATTCTTAGAATTTATAGATGCAATTCGATATTGCACCCGCCGCATAAAGAATTTATATGATCAATGAAACCGGCCTGTAGCAAAATACCAAAATTACGGTGCACCGAATAAAAAACTGCTACGCTTGCATCGTAAAAATAGAATTGATGGACGTTAAGCCCTTGACTTAAATATGTATGTGGTATTATTTAAACCTGATGCTGCAAATAAAATTGAAAGCACAGTTACAGCCTTGATAAACATTTTGATCCTAGGCTATGGCGTTCCTGAAAGTGGCGTTTGTGCAAATTTGATCGCTATATTAATATAGGACTTAAAGTGTTCAGTTATTGTGCAGCTTAAGTCAATAACAGAGGCTGGAATGAACTTGGCAAAAACTTCTGGTCAATATCTGACTCTAATTCATGCGTCCTATTTAATTAATATTGCCAGAAGAAAGATTGGAAAATTCATTTTTGAAGTTTATTTTTCTACCCTATGTTTACTTTATTTAAAAAATCATTGCTAGCATGCAGCTCTTCGTATGAGCGTTACATTCACTAAATACGCACGCAGCCTACATCATATAGGCCTAGAAAATGCTTATTATTGTTTCTCATAGACTTCCTGCTTACTGTAATCCGAGCATCTGGTTTCTGCTACAACTTCATGCTTCAACCCAATAAAACATCCTCAATAGTAGGTGTAAATGAATATTTGGCAGCGGTCGGCACATCAAATATTATCCAATTTATTTGTGATAGACAAACGCGTTATACATGTACAATATTTAAAATAAATGAAACTTTACTGTGTACTAAATGTTTAAAAATTCACCTTACTGCTCGACAGTTATCAATTTACTTACAGATAGTACATGTACATAGGACTTGCAGCATGCGATCATGTGATCAGCAATTACAATCCTAGAATGATTCTTAAGGCGATTGCACTCACCTAACGCAATTGATGTTTTCATTAAGGGTGGTAAAATCCGGAAAACGATAAAATTTCCATCTGGCCCTGGATACGAAATTCATCTGGGCCCGGGCCTAATATTTGGTAGTCGATGTGGGCCCGGTTCCAGCTCTGTGCATGAAAACAAAACAAATCGACTGAATATCTAGTAGTCATCCTTTACTGATGAACTGGATGAATGAGAAAGGAAGACTTTTGAAATCTGATTATGTCTTTGAAATCTGCAATTGTCATGTTAATTTTGAATTCTGACATGCATAATTTCACAGTTCAGGTTTGAAGCATTGTTAAAGCGCGTCTATTACGTGGCTACTTATTTCAGTTTGTTGGGTTTTCATATATTAATTACACATTATTTGTCTACATTAGACGATGTGCATATCAAATGGGTTCTTCATAATTTCCAAATTCCATCAGATTATGTAAATGAGAAGAGCATTTAACAAAAAAAGTGCACAGCACATGTGGCGTGTTCGATGGTCTCTTAGTCACTGAAATTTCACCGAGGTGGATTTTAATGCCGAAAGTCTGAAGAGGGATCGGCCTGTGAAGAGGGAAGCTGTAAGACGTCTGCATGCCATGAATATGCGCATGGCTCACTGGACGCCGTATGATGTGACGACAACTTGGCATCGCATCTACTGACAAGAGAGTGAGAGAACGGGGTCTGTGTTGGTCTGGTCATGCCTGACATCCAGGTCCATATACTTATGCAAATATCTCGGTCATTGCTAGACTACGCGGGGAAAACCCAAGCAACAATGGCAAGGGAATCAACGCAGACCCGCAGACTGCACGATGTCATCCGGACGACTCAGTAGATCGATCAAGGTGGCGCTCACGAAACAGAGGTGTCTTGACTGGAAGACGAAGAAGACGAAGATTTTACCGTTAAGTGCGCTCTCTGCTAAACATCTGGTCGAAATTGGATATCTGTAGCATTTCAAGCGACTCAAGTGTGAAAAACTTACTCAACATCCTGTGTTCAAGGGGGTCAGCAGTGGCACCCACTACCCACTATTCTTGGGTATTTCGATTTATTGTAATTTCAGTATGCACATGCATGTCATTAATTAGCAAATTACTGAAGAACATTTTGTCTTATGAATTTCGACTACATTTCAGAGGTAAAGGGTTCAGTTAAATCAGAAAGCATGAAGCTGAGTTAGGATAATAGTAATAGGGCTGTAAAGTCATGGTCCACTTGCGAAATGTGGTCTTTGAATTTGTAAATAAATTTGAACAAATTAAAACAATAACTACATGTATCTTACATGTATGTCTATATGTGTACTCTTACATTTATCGTTCTTAAAATGATCATGTTACTTTGTCAATTTAATATCATTCGAAACAAATTCTTAACTACGCGCTTCCTTATTATTCTCACTTCAATGAAACAGCTTGATATCAAGATAAACTAATCACAATGCGTTGCAAAGTCCTAATAATTATCAAGAAGAGGAATTTTTCAGTTATTCCCCGATCTTGCAGCGTCGTTGAGTTGATTTTATACCTGCCTTGGGGACTTGACAAGGGACACTACAAAACATGACATATCAATTATTGAAATGAGCAAGGAGTCAGTGTTCTCTCAATTCATGTCTCTGATTATACCTACGTTCACCCATGACCTAATTACACAGAAAATAGCAAAGCATTTTATGTAAAAGATAAATATTCGACTTTTTAGTTAATTTGGCAATGGCGATTATAATAAGACTTCTTGCGAAATGAATCGTTTTTTGCCAAAATAGGATATGCGAAGATCTCAGTTTACCATAACTTTGAAATTATGGAACTTTGTGAAATTTAGATATACAACATCAGAAGTAAGAAATAAACAAAGAGCTATTCATCGCAATGAAGATTGGATATTTCAAGATGGGCTGCACCAAAACTTTGCACAAACGTCTTTGATAAACACCAAAAGACGACAGTTGAAGGAGGAGAGAGAGAGAGAGAGAGAGAGAGAGGGAGAGAGAGGGAGAGAGAGGGAGAGAGAGAGAGAGAGAGAGAGAGAGAGAGAGAGAGAGAGAGGGAGAGGGAGAGGGAGAGGGAGAGGGAGAGGGAGAGGGAGAGGGAGAGGGAGAGGGAGAGGGAGAGGGAGAGGGAGAGGGAGAGGGAGAGGGAGGGAGAGGGAGAGGGAGAGGGAGAGGGAGAGGGAGAGGGAGAGGGAGAGGGAGAGGGAGAGGGAGAGGGAGAGGGAGAGGGAGAGGGAGTGGGAGGGAGAGGGAGAGGGAGAGGGAGAGGGGAAGTGAGAGGGAGAGGGAAGAAGAGGGAGAGGGAGAGGGAGAGGGAGAGGGAGAGGGAGAGGGAGAGGGAGAGGGAGAGAGAGAGAGAGAGAGAGAGAGAGAGAGAGAAAACAAGGGCTTCGCCGGTAATTTGTACACCAACCATATAAACATTGACAAAAGCTGATGCAGACTTTTGAAAATGACAGTGATTCAGATATTGAGCGCATATTGATTGAAATTATTGTTTCTGTGCTAGATCATGACCAAACATTTTGTTCCCTTTTTAACACAGATCTAGACAATCCGTCTATTTATTCTTCAATGTCATGTGAAGAAGAGACACGTATAGTTAAGTTCGATTTACACGATAATGAGGTGCTTATTGCAATACTTGAAATCTGAACCATATTGAATGCATTCTTGTGAGAGATTTCTCATCCTATGTCGATTTTCAGCAAAGAATTATTAATTTCACAGCAAAAATGATTCTAGGGCCTCGTTGGCAATGGTGTCAGTCAATCGATGAGTGAACTGTCAAGCTGTCAAGCAAATGTTCATAGTTGTGCAATGAACAAGACGTTCAGAGATTCATCAAGTTCCTTGCGATGTTATTATTCATTGAATGTTCGTGTTCTGTATCAGTAGTGACCACTGCTAGGTGCATGCCACTGTATGTTGTCGCACGCATTCAGAATAAGGTCTTTCTATGAAGATGTTTGCGAAATCCGCTATACTTTAAGCTATTTGCTTGGTCTGACCATCAGTGAATCGCTGGTAGATTTTGGTTCCCTCACCAGACATCTAAGTTCTACCGAATAACAAGCATTTAGATCGACAATCTTTCCACTTTAGTTAAACTCCTGAGAATCTGCTCTATTATACCGACTCTTTGTTCTTAATCCATTTCATGAATTATCTGAAGTCGAACGTTATGTTGTTATACTGTCTTCCTCACATAAATTGATAGCAATAAAACCTCTAGAATGGAAGTAGAGCTTCTTGCAATACAAAATAGTGGCACATAAAACGCACGCATTTCCACTTAGATACACTTGACAACGGATGCATCATTGTGTTAGAATAAGTTACATGTGCAATTCTAAGCTTTTCATGGGTTCTTCATGCCCCAACTTAGGTCCCTCGGATGTGCCGCGACCTTCAGTCAGTTTCCATTCTAGTCAACTTCAGATAAAAATCAATCAATTTCTATGGTCTCGGTACTTGTGAAAACTGATTCAACACCTGTTGAAGAAGGAGAGAGAAGAGTGTCGTTGCAGATGCGCTATTGACTCTTGTGTGCTCTTGAGGGTCTTTGGTATACAACGCCAGTCAAACTTTTTTGTCAAGACCAGCAGAGACATGACTGAAAACCAATGATTCCTGATGATCACTACAGCTACATTATATCACAGTCTGCCACATTGCAAAACATTTTGTATGCTCCCATTACACACACTTTGATTTGAATGCTTTGGTGCAGCTTTTTGACGTTGAATCTCTTATCATTCGCTTCCTATATTTTACTTTTCACTGCAATGTGCGAACATCGCATAGTATTCCATATTGATTGATAACTCGCGCTGTTAATCTACAATGGCTTGTATAATGCAAATCAAAAGCTTTTGATTTCCCCAATCCTCATACAACACCAATTACTTTAAATAGTTATTCTGGGGTTATTGAGCATCACTGAGAGATTAGTCCCTGATGATCGCAACTTTTTGATTAACTATCAAGTCATCTATGAGCTCACTTTGAAAGCAAAGAATTATTCTTCATGTAAATTTTAAATGTTCTAATAATTAAACACAATAATTGTAGCGTTTTAATCATTTCATGCAATTTACTTACTTGAATGCTTCAATGTTAAATTGCCAAGTATGCAAAGTAAACTCAATCATGAATTAGAAATACAATCCAAATAGAAGTGCATGATTTTACATTGATCTTGAGGAGGTTGCGATGACATTAATGGTGCATTGGGTGTGGCAATCTACACCGTGGGAGTAAACGTTCATAATATAAGATAATCTGTTTTTACAATAGTTTGCTAGAAGGTAACAATATTGTCAATATGTAGATAGACACTATGCACGTCCATCGTAATTTACACAATGTATGCATTTTTTAAGTGTGACATGTTGATGCGTTAACAACCATCTGCCATATCAGCAATGCATGGGAAATTAATTAAATGCGAGCTTACAAACTTCAGGAGATATATTTTTTAAAATGAATAACGGCAAATGCTTGTTACAACAAGTTTTGATTTAAAGATATCCATTATGAATGTTGATAAAATAACTGTTAATAATTGATATCAAATCAAAGCAAATAATGATAATTGAAATTAATGTTAAAAATATATATGGATGAAAAATGATCCAGGCCTAAAGACCAAAGGAGTTGCACCATCTACATATTTTGATGCAAATCTACACGGACTTTCGGTAGTGTGCACAGAGTTTCGAAATCGAGGTCATGATGTCCTGCTACTTTTGACTTAGGCGGACTCCTATCAAATGATCGGACTCTGATTTAGTAATATATATCATGGACAGCTAGAAATCTATTCTAGCTGTCCATGTACATGTATATATCTAGTAGCATCGCTTCTCGGTGAATGATGACAAATATTAATAACAAATACAGTTTATGTCATTACCTTGATTACCTTGACGGGGATTTAATCGCTCCATTACTGGAGAAGCCCCTCCCCAAGTGCCATTCACCTCTGTCGGTTGATCGCATTTTTGTCGCCTGTGCTGGTTGTAGCATTGGACTATCTCATGGTCCCACCGTTTTTGGAAGTCTTCCACGTTGCCCAGAACCGATTCTCGGATACCACTCCGTTATTCTCTTAGTTCATCTTTAGTTTGTCCTGCGCATTATGTAACCAGCTCATTGTCATTTACTTTTCATTATGGTTAATGTGATGTCTTTCAACTTCGTCTGATCTCTGATCCACCCGTTCGTTTTGCGATCGCGGAATATTATGCCTAGCACAATACGTTCCATGCGTCGTTGGGCCACTGCTAACTTAGACATGTTGCTGTTGTTGTTCATGTCTCTGCGCCGTTAACCATTGCAGGTAGAATGCACTGGTTGAAAGCTTTAGTCTTCAATCTTTGTCGAATGGACCGATTTTTCATTAGGTTGCCGAACTTTGGAAACGCTGCCCCACCAGCCCTTTGCTGAACCATCCCAAAAGGATCAATGGCTCATTCCCCCATCCATCCTTAATTAGAATTGTATATTTTATTGACCGCACGTACTCTTTTTCTCGAATATGTTCCATTGTGTTCCAAAATGTTTAAATACATGTATGCTCTCACTGTTTTTCAAAAAAAAATATGGAAATAAATATTTATTATTATTGACCCTTATTCTTTTTTCTGAGGTATTATCTCTGCTTGCATTCACTATCTGGCCGAGGTATCTGTGGTGCTGAACATTTTCCAGTGTAACATTGCCTGTGGTGATGGCTCCCTGTCGTGCGTGCTCGCTTATCATCACCTTTGTTTTCGTAGGATGTTTCCTAAGACCGACTTCTGTGCTTTTGTTGTGGAAGTCTTCTATGAGATATCATTATGTCATTATATGTGACCCTAATTGCAGTGTAAAATTGGATTAAGGCAACAGATATTCATTTACATTTTTTACATTTGACTGCTGCTTTTACCAACTTCACCCCTGATAACTCGAAACCGGTCGGGGATTGTACATAGCTTTTACTGATATTTTACTGGCATTACAATACACAAGCAGAGTACAAAAGTCATTTCTGAAATGATGAAGATTTACATTTTCATTATTATTGCACTTTCATGTGGTAGAACTCCTGATTTTAATGAGCATTATCAAAATCAGGAGATTTATTAAATCCAGGAGTTGTATCAATCTAGTAGTCACAGTCCTTGAATGTCGTAGTCACATTTTTCAGACAACGAAACCCTGGTCATTTGCATATGCTGATGATTGACTCAGGTGATACACCGAGAAGCCAAAGAGCCAGTTGTACAATGTTTAACCATAAAGTAAGGCTTCTGGCGATCCGCTTCTATTTTTTCATAAAAATTCAGCTATAATTAGAAAACATTTTTTCTATGTCTCTGACAGGCTTGATGACAGTGGCAGTTATTTTCAAGTGTCATTTTTGAGGCAAAAATGAATTTTAAATCTTCAAATAATGGCCACTCATTAGCATGTGTACATCAGCTCAACTCGTATATGCAAAGTAGATCACATACTCGTACATGTAGTGCACATGCACTCACAGAATTAGACTGGTCGTCTCTTCTCCTGTTTGACTAGAAAGAAAGCATTGTAAGTTTGGAACATGTTATGCTAATGAAATGGCACAGCCTGCTGAAATAATACCATGGCAATCGAACAATGAACAACCAGTTCAACATTAAACACGCCAAATTGTGCTAAGTTTTATTGACTGTTATCAAACGGGACGCAAAGCAAAGCGACACAGACGATGTCAAAATCTAGAGAAGTTTGTGAACGTTTGTTCGTGCGCCCAGTGTCCTTTTTAATAATGATGGGAAGGACCAACATCATCGAGAAAACTATTGCGCAATGATCTAAATTCTTCGAATCTTAAGGAATCGTGTTGATCGGAGCATTTTGAAGGAATTTACAGCAATCCACAAGCGACGTACGACTATTTTTTACGCTTAAACGATCTGAGTCTCAGGATGCACTACTTCTTTGTTAAGCATTTACTTTAATTTTCGCGCTAGTCGTAACCACCCTGATCTGTGGTCGTAACGCATCCTTTCTGAGGACAATCAAGATGACGTCTAATTTTCTGCCGAAAGGAAACCTGATATATATATATATATTTCGTTTGAAAATTATGTACTAAAATCATTTTAGCTACCGGCACGTGAGTGTTGGTTCAATACAACATATTTTGTTGCCGTTCTGTGTCTCTTAGAAACTTCACAAGCAAGCGAATAGAACAATTTATGCCGGTATATAATGAACTCAAATGAACTATGAAAAGCATTTGATCTTGCAAAACACAAGTGATTTATTTAAACTAATAATTAAAACTGATCACGACTAGCAATCTCCGTCAGCTTCACACTCTTATTCAAAGTCTTTCAAGCGACGTGTTAACTCGCATGTACATTTTGACAATGTGAAAGTCACAATCAAGACAAAAATTATCTTTGATTAATGATGGGATGAATAACATGAAAAGAACATTTATTCCTATTATTTCATGTTTGTCGACCGAATTATTATTGCAGAAAGTGATGTAATATCCTTCAAATATTGACTCATAAAGGGGAATTCGTAAAAAAGAGATAGTGGTCATTGAATTAATTTTGGAGATATTTGAGATGTCAGGATGAAAGATGGAAATTGGAAATGTACACTTTCTGTTACACCATGAAAGCGTACATCCCTACATCGAGTTGCTGAGATTTTCCACCAGTTGAATTCGTTTTAGACGATTAAAGTATACATTTTGAGATTGATACCAAGATGCATTCAGATTGATGTAGTGAAAGGAAAATTGTACAATAAAGATTGACATGCAATTAAGTATCAGGGAAAAATAGATCGAATTCTTAGATCGGAAGTGATCAAACGATTAAAATACATTTTATCGATTAAAATGTATTTTAAAATTTAAAATTCTGAGCGTTCTATTACCACCATTCAAAATTAGCCGGATTGAGAATTACAGTCTCTATTATACTGTATGCTGGGCGATGAGTTGCTAAAAAGGATTGCAAGCAGAAAATAATTTTGATAATAACTTTACATGGGAAGCTCAAATGCTGTGCTTAAAAATTTGAAAAGAAACATTAAAAATATTCGATAGTGTTAAGCCTTTCACAGTGTATCGTTTGCATTAGTTTATAAAGTCATTATGGTATTAGGTAAAATGGTATATCGTGAAACATTCTTATTATCGAATGATGCGCAGTAAAGCAAATATGGAATTGAGGCTACACACTGGAATTTGCGCCCTGAGAATAATTTGAAGATTGTATCTCATTCTCACCGTTAGAAAGGATGGTTGGGAAGAAGAATATGGCATTAAAATTCCTTTGACAGTTGTTGTTATACCAGATTTTCTTCATATAGCAATAATGACATATTTGAAATAAGTTATCAGTTTCGCATTTCAATGCTGCTATGAGTTATCTCGAAGTAAAGAAAAGCTTTCAATCATTGTACTCAACTATACATGCAAATAGCCGCAAACATTTATGTTGAATAGTTTTAAGTAAATCTCAAGTATAGTATCCATCTGGCGATTACCGATTCACCGGTTTTGCATTACCGAGTTACCTTAGACGCAAGAAATCATAGAGTTGAAAATACGTGTGAATCAATTATCTAATAATGTTGATGTAACTGATAGAGATTTTAATGCTCTAAGCTAGCTGCATACATACAATTATACATGTCATTTGAGTGCATTTAGGCAGCAAGTTATTACAAATATATCTTTATAAATGTTCTTGAATTGTTCATCGTTTTGCAACTTAAATCATTTTTGCAAGATTCGCTCAGTTTTCCGATGTTGCTGTTTTATTTTGTTGTTTTATGATTTAAATGCAAATACTGATAGGCTTTCCATTTTATCATACAAAAAATGCACGACGTTTCGGACCTTGAAACACGGTCCATTGTCAAGTGATAAAAATAGTGAATGTACAATGAAATATACATTTTTATATAATAAAGTGGATATCAGTAGTTGCATTTAAATCATTTAACAAAGAAGCAAAGCAACAATATCGGAAACTGAGCAAATCTTGCAAAAAGTGTTTTAAGTTACAAAACGATGAACAGTTCAACAAAAATTATACATGTGTATCCGAATATTGCAAGATTTCAGTTACATTCAATTTGTCCAGCTCTAAGCATGCTTATACATACATGTACATGTGCATGTACTTGTACAGTGTTTGTGTAAGAAATATGCTCGTCGATAGTTTGTGTGAATTACTTTCCATTTCTTCCATGAGCGAATTGGTCCAGTGCAACTGATATGTCTCGGAAAGACTTCTAGGCTTGCATATAGCGTCACACATCAAGAACATGATCGTCAAGTAGCCTTCTACGGTTGAAGGATTTGGGAGAATTGTCATTGCAGATTGGAACTGCGATTGGTGACAGGTGAGCCGGAGCTGGTGATCAAAAGATGCAATAGTGACAGAATCTCCAGAAAACTGAACACACAGAAGTATGAATGACAGTCTACGAAGATGCAACGTTGGGAAAAAACTTGGATTGAAATAGATTTCCTGAAATCCTAAAATAAAAGTTTAAGACCAATTGTTTTTCAGATTTTATGTAGGTGCAACTGCAGGTACATGATCTTGAGTGCTCTAGATGTGGATGTGCATGTACAATACATGTATTAGGCAAGTCATGTCCTATATCAAAGGAACTAAGCCTACCCTTGACATACATGTCATTCTCTCATGCCTACAACTCCACAGATGCCGAGTGAACCATAAAGAAAGCATAGCAGGTAGAGCGATTCAAAAAAAGTATCTGTATACAGTGAAAATTTTTATTTGAAAAGATTCAGTTCCTGCGGTCCAAAAACTATATGAGCACTTTTTAAAAGCTAAAATTTTGCAAATTGTATATACTATTGACATGAACACGATATACATGTATAAGTACTATGAAAACATGTTCGATATAAAAGGAATGAATGTTCCATAACAAGCATCTTAATTAAGCAGAAATTAAGCTAATTATCGAGGAAATTTCAAAAATTCCGAGTCTCAACAAATTTAAAATGCAAGTCTTCATGAAAAAGTGATGAAAAATTGGAGATTCTATTGTGCTTTCTTGGCTGATATTTCAAGCTTTTAATTCAATTTTCATCGGCATGATTCATTAAATTTCTGTTTCATTTCTTGAATCTGAATAGTGATGTGGACCCAGTTACATCTGTTAAAGTTAATTGAAGTCAGTGTCTTTGATTATTTTATTTTGCTCTACCAGTGGCTGGTTGCTTGTGATATGATCACGCTAAAGAAAATACTTTTGAGGTTGAGCATGAAGGTAATAGTGACCTATCGAATTCTCATTTGACAAGCACTACCTCTCCAAGGCTGTCATGACACGGAGGATCTGTAAAATATTACTCCTTCTGTATTGATATCATGATCAATCAATTCTGCGGTGATTTCTTCAAAGCTGCACAAATATGCATATCTCACATTTGGTAACAATATCCAAATTTGTCTACCTCAAGTTCATTTAATAAAATCGAAACTGTATACACATAGGCGATCTAATAAAGGCTGAGTCGCTACTCTACCTAATATACTTACTCTATGGAGTGAACAATGGGAAAATACTGCGATGACAAGTCAACTCACAAGTGCCTGCATGACGTGCTAATTGAGGTCATGTAATCACTGATGAGTACGGACAAATTGAACGCAATTTTTCATTCTTGTTCCATTCTTTTTTGACATTTGATGATGCGGCAACGTTCTATAGATTGCATGATTTCATCCACGCAAGGGTCTATTTACATTGATAGACACATACTTGCAGATTCTTGAATGTAAAAGATAGAAAGTAGTAATAAAATTTCGTTGCGGTGTCTTACTACAAACGTGATTTTCTCGAATCATTTATAGGTTACGATTGCTTTTTCATCAGATTTTGAACAACTTGTCTTGCTACATGGCTTTTCGAAGAATTTCCTCTTATTTACCATGTTTGGCTGATGCAAAGTGTTCAAACACAGATTTGCAGGCATTTGGCGAAGGAAATACTAAATTCTTGCTAAACCGTGTTCAGTGGCTAGCGAGAAGTGAATGTGATAAATCATCATAATTAGGCCTACTAAAAGCGATAATCGAGTAGTCATTGAAAAAATCTCGTGTGTGTGAATTAAAATTTAATGATTGTGATAGTCTCTTACTAATTGACGGACTTCTATCCATGTTAAAAAACAATTCAAAAATTTCACTTATTCGCGTTTGTCATGTAAGTGAGTTTTATTGACGATTTATTAAAATGAAATCGTCAGTCTTTTTACAGTTGACTGGTTTAAAATTGATATAAAATGACTATACGTAAGTAAAGCAATCTATAGAACTTGAAACAACTTCATTTTCGCTATCCAAGCTATCGGAACCTTGGGTATGGCTCCCAAGCTAACCTAAGGACAAGGTTTGACCCAAGCTCTGAAATTCAACCTTATAAGACGCCCACCAGTTTAGAAAAATTCCCGCTAGCGTGAATTCCACAAAGAGATGCGCTGATAAGACGGCACCTTGAGGCACTCTAAAAGTGAAATCTCTGACTTCTCTGCTCTGAATTCTCTGAGGTGATTCCCCAGTAGCAATCATCAAAGAGAGCCATGCCATATTGAACACGATGCAGCCAAATAATTAGCATTTAACCAGATGGTTTAATAAGCACTTTATTAAATTCATCACACAATCATACTTCAAGGCACAATTCATTATTATTTGCTTCATATTAATCCAAGTTTCTCTGTCTCTTATGTTCTCATTCAAAGCGCTGCACGTTGATTATATTTGAGAACTGAAACACTTTGTACTATTTTTTATAATTTCAAGCATTTCGACTGACTGCCTTTAATCGGATGAATATATAATTTTAAATGAAAATCGAAAAATAGCAACTGACAAGTGAATTTATATAGGCTTTCTTTCATTACTGGAAATAAATACACAATAAATGAGTCAAAAACAGTAGTTTAGGATGCCATAGAATCTCTTGTCAGTTGACATATCTCAGAAATTTATTCCAACGAGCATGATGGTTCTTCATTTCTTGCAAAAAATTAATCTAGTTACCAAGCAAGAATAATTCTAAAAATTACAGTTCATCTGGAACAAAAAACGCGGATTTCATGGCAATTCTTATGCACCAGACTTGCAGACAATAGCAAAATGAGACGAAGTAATACTTCTCTGGTTAAATTGATGAATAGTAAAAAATCTCAATAAATTCTTGTCAGACAAGATCCAACTGGAAGTAGAAAGAAGTTTACGATAAAAATGACATTTTCTGTGTTCTCTCACACAAAATAAATAGTAACAAGTCTAAAGCCACAATTTTTGGCAAGGAGTATCATCAGGCCATCTTGCTACCATTAAGCTTCTAATCGGTGATGAATGCGATAATGGCTGAGAATTTATCAAAATGGTGTGTTTTCCCGATATTTAGATCCCTGCTAAATCTGATTGTGTTCAGTTTTGCAATTGAACGTACATTGTACATGTACGTTCACGACTGGAAGATACTCCATGACAAGTATCATGACTCCAGAAATTCTTCTTTTTACATAATCGGAGAAAACACAGACAAATACAAACTTTACCGAAAACTTCAACTTACTTCAAACTTAAATAAGCTTTTCTATGATTCTGTCTGACCGGAAAAAGAACCAGTGCAACCATAGAAAATGCAAATTTTGTACTGAAATGCAATTTACTTAATACATTTATATTTCAAGTTACGAAATCAAATTATAATTTACGGATCTGAAATACATATTCTGTTTTCTAAAATTCATGTAACGAATTCAGATATTTCCAAATAACATTTCGGAAATTCAGTTGTTGCCCGCAAATTATGTATTGCTTCTGGAAATGGAATAGGCCTATTGCTTTCTGAAAACAAATGCATAGAATTTATAATACATGGGGAAAAGGTGTTGAGCAGAAGTAAACATTCTTGCAATACACAATAGCGGCGCATAAATTGCACTCATTTTCACTCAGATACACTTGTCAAAGGCTGAATCATTGGATGAGAATCAGTCAGATGCGCGATTCTAAACTTTTCATTGGTTCTTCATGTCCTCAACTTAGTTTCCCCAGGTGTGCCGCGACCTTCAGTCAATTTCCATTCTAGTCAACTTCGCCAAACAATCTATTTCTATGAGTAGAACTCTGCAGACGTGCAGATTCGTAGATGGCATAGAGTGTGGATTTTGCGTCCCTAGGACCAGGACTCAAACTTTGGTCGTTTCAAACTAAAGACTTTTGAAATAGGTGTACTCTGCATATTTGCTTAATGATTAATACAAAAGAATAAGAGTGGGATAAACTAAAAAATAACTCGGTCACATTGAAGAAATTCGTCTCTCCTAATGTGCTCCCGTGCATAAACAAGGCTTATTTAGCAGCTATTGTTTATAACTCAACCTATCACTTCACTGTGAAATAAACAGGTTTGTTTAGTTTCGCTATGATAGAATCAAGTTTTACCTGCATCTGCAATTGAATATCTGTTAAATTATGCATTTCAAAAATACACTATTTTCCGATACTCTTCAGGATGGGCCTACTGTTTTCTCTCTCCTCAGTTCTCACTTCTCTTCACACGACAATATTTTGGGTTTTGGTAAGTCGATGTGCGTCCTCCGAGGCAAGTGTCATCTCGATATTTGATCATCGACTATTTGCCGTCAATTCTCATGAGTAACCTTTTGATAGACTCCTCTGCATCCATTTTCTCATTATCTAACTGTCAAGGGTATCGAATATACATATCCTCTGTCAAAATTCTCTAATGGTCTTTGAGAATCTTATTGATTTTCATTCCTTGAAATGTAGATAATGAAACCATATCATTTACGACGGTCTATTCTAAGAATTCACTTTCTGTCTACCACGTGCTCGAGTTTTTGTCTAAAGAAAGGTAACGCAAGTTCTGCGTTCGTATACCAAAGGATTTAGTGAACCCTAATTTCTGTTTCTATAGCAAAAGTCTATTTGAGGAAACCATACATTGAAATGGCAATGAACTACTGAGATAGCAGTGCGGAAGTAATGAACAGAAATATTTCCGTTTTGTCTGAAACAATGTCGTTGACCTGATATTAATTCCTTCCCTTATCTCCTTATTATAAACATTACTTTCTCTCTAACCAGGTTCGTGATTTAATTCTCAACATTTCTTTTCATTCATTAAATGCTTCATGTTTTGATACTCATTATCAAAGTCTATAAAAATACACTGTGATTTACTCTATCATTATATTTCCGTTTTGCATTCAAAAGAAGAAATATGAGGGAAGACTTCGAAACATATCATTTCTTAGTTACATCTCCTGTCGTGAAGCAATGATTCTTTTTGCAGCCATCAAATGAGCTCACAATTCACTAACAAATTCTAGCCATAGGTGAAAATGTGAATTAATGAGTGGGTTGGTCGCTGATTGCATCAAAAATCTTTGAACTTCTCAGGCTGTGAAATACACATTAAATTCGTCTAAAATAATTAAGTTACTGATACAGGGATTGACACTTTGAGATGTTTTGGCCAACAATTAGACCTGAGAATGGGCATGCATTTTCCGATGCGATTCGATCAGGGCCGTTTCGGACAAAGACTGGCCCGACTCATTGATTACAAAATGTGCATCACGATGATGGCTGATCATGATGTTCATCATGTTCTCGCATTTTCATTCTCAACTGTTGTCATTTCGTTGGAACTTACATGATTTATCTTTATTTAGAAATTTTCATTGTTTCCACCGCTCTGGATAAGCAATTAATTAGAGTACTTGATGATGGTCAAACTTTTTTAGAAGAATTTGCGCCATTCCAGAAAAAGTCATGCTGGAAATATTTACATAGCATGTTCTACTTATTCACGCCAGACAAATGATGGAAACAAAATATTTTTCTGACTAAGATTATTTACTCAATTTGCAGAAAACTGAACGCCGCTGCTATGTCTTCCGCGTATCAGGTATTTTCACAAGGCAAGATTTGACATGATTCACGTAATCTGTAATTAGTTGTTCCGTATCATCTTTCTAAGCTAAACGGCAATGCTTGAGTGACAAACTGAATGACAAATCAATTAATTATCGAAATTATCAATGAGAGAAAATGGGGATTTTACTTTGGCTCTTCCTATAAGATGGAATAATCATGTGATGCATTGAATCTTTTGGTTAATTTCCCCTACGTGATTACCGATTAGAATAATATCTCTTCACTGTGTGGCCATTATATTTCTCCATAACATCATGCAATAGTGTTTTTATTATATATATGCTTGATGAAGAAAGCCAATTTATCATTAATAATTGATGGTGATTAACGTGCATCAAATCCAGTATTAATAAGATTTCAATCAAATATTTGAATACATGGATAACAAAATCTTGTTCTTATGGGGTACTAAGACTTGTAGGTCTGATTAGCATTTTCATGATGATTTTTGGTATCTCAAATGGAGCCGTAAGGGTTGTAGCACACATATAGGAAATTCTGTTGACTGAAGCCGAAAAAAGCATGCAAATCCTCATTGAAAATTCCGCTGAATTTGCATGATTAATATTATTTCAAGAACATGTAAACCTTGCAATAACCCGGATTTTAAGCCGACTGCAGGATTTTTCAGATTAGGCTTAAATCAACGAGATTTCATTTGACAGGTAGGTGATCAATCATCGGGTCCAAAACTTATTGTGCATGTAGAAAGTAGATAAAATGGTTTATCGATTAATGAAATGTGATCAATGGCGTTTTCGATAAATGTTTTTTCAAAATGTGTGCTGCTGATTAAATGATTTTTCAGAAAGATGGATTCTCTTCAGATATTTTCCAAAAGTGATTATTTTTCGATGAAAGATTTTCCAATAGGGTGGGATTCTGTTAAACCAATGGAAATTCCATGACAAAAATGGTTTTTGTGAATGGCATTAGAAATACAGCAGCCGTTACAAGTGTGGTGAGCAAAATATGTAAATCTAAAAAGAGGGAGAGGTTTGCAATTTTCCGATATTACTTTTACAAATCTCGTTCAATGCTAGTCGTAAGTCGCAAGATATTCACACACGCCGTTTGCAATCGAACAATCTAATGTCGTCTTTAGTAATAATGTGATGTCTTTGAGGATATCATCTTTCGACTTTCCTGAGAGTTTCCCATCTTGCGTTCGCTTTACTGTATCAAATTTGCTTTTAGATTTACAAATTTCAATATTTGTTGTTTATGAACACATAAAGTAGTATGTCAGAGAAATTGAATAAAAATCACTCGACCATGGCGTTTTAAATCAATAATAGTCCACATGCTAGTGTATAATGGCCAATGGGTTATGATGAATTGACACGAAAAATCTAAAGCAGACCTATTTAAAAAATAGGATGTTTTCGATGAGATATGTTATCTCTACTGGCTTTCTGTTTGCTTTTATGAGATATGTGAAACACCTAGCATATAGGCCTACATTATGATGCAATACGAATCTAGAAGAATTTATCTGCCTACATTTCAATAAGAGGCAATAAACTCTCAGGTATAAATTAAATCGACATTCATACTTGTCATTTATAATATGAGATTGCATATTCATCATGTAAATACTGGGTAACTTCACTTCATCCCTAAAATGTAACATAGCAATTCTTTTTCCAGTGATGTTTTTATCGTGGATGGTGAAGGTGCAACTCTCATGCAACAACCATTTCTACTTCTCATAAGGTCCCATTATTTTCACAGAACTGTCACATTTGCTTTTTGTCATGGAATTTCCATTGGTTTAACAAAATCCCACCCTACTGGAAAATCTTTCATCAAAAAATCATCACTTTTGGAAAATATCTGAAGAGAATCCAATTTTCTGAAAAATTATTTAATCAACAGTACACATTTTGAGAAAACATTTATCGAAAACACCATTGGTTTTCATTTCTTTTATATATATATATATATATATATCAAAAAAATAGCCCAAAGAAGACAATCAAAACTCAAGATTTTATCCCGACCGGTTTACGTCCTATCATAGGACTCTTCAAGGGATTAATGCATATATTTTGAAATTATAGCACAAGTACATATACATAGATGTCAAAGTTACATTAAAATAATCGTCTATAGGATATCTTCCGGTCATAGAATGCAGGTTTGTTAGTAAAATTAAGGTAATTGTAGCTGTTATAATAATTATGTCCATTATAAGGATCATTATTCCTATTTGAAGTTCTCCAATTATTTTCATTATGATTCATAAGTTCATTTTCCTCATTATATTGTTGAACCCTCCAATTATAGTTAACATTCCTGCAATTTCTGTTTGAGTTATCGTTTCTTTTAGTTACGTTATTATGTTTCTTATTATACATGCATCTGTTGTGAAAGTTTAAAGAATGCAATTGTTTATATACACTTTTGCTTTCACTATTAATTGATATCATGTGTCTCTCTGAATTAAAAAATGATCTCTTCTTCTGCCAAATTACTTTGCTTGTTTGTTCTTCTCCTTCTACCATTTCTCTCCATCGATGTTTTCGGCGGTCTCCTTCCTCACTGTTATAATGTGCATTATAAAAGTCTGATATTTCATCATCTATTTCTTTCACCACTTTGTTCTTAATATCGGCTACCAGTTTTAGTCTCTTTATTTCATATTCACAGTTCTTTAAGCACATTTCTTTTCTTAGTTCTTTTTCTTGTGTAGAATGCTGAGAGATGGGATTTTTAAATAGTTTCTTTGGGATCTTTACGTTTTCACTATTCAAAGCTTTTTCATAGATTTCCGCGATAGAATTGTTTTTCAGGGCGTCGTAAAAAGCGAATTTTCGCTGGTTCATCTTTTTCTTCCAATCTAACTTTGGAGTTTCAATTCTCGTTAACTTATTAGATAAGTTTGTTATTTCCAATTTTAGCTCCTTTTTGAGATTGTTGATAACACTTGTTTCATTTTTTATTGTATTCAAATCTATTTTGATGTCAAGTTGGAATGCACTCATGAGTCTATACATTTTATTTACTGTTGACGTTAGCCCATTTATCCTGTTTTCCAATTTTTCGATTTTATCATATAAAACTTGTGCTTTGTCAGTAGAGGATTGTCTCCATCGGGAGTCCATTTTTGGCGAAAATAATGTAAAAAGAGATATACAAAAATGGCAAATAATATATCAAAAAAATAGCCCAAAGAAGACAATCAAAACTCAAGATTTTATCCCGACCGGTTTACGTCCTATCATAGGACTCTTCAAGGGATTAATGCATATATTTTGAAATTATAGCACAAGTACATATACATAGATGTCAAAGTTACATTAAAATAATCGTCTATAGGATATCTTCCGGTCATAGAATGCAGGTTTGTTAGTAAAATTAAGGTAATTGTAGCTGTTATAATAATTATGTCCATTATAAGGATCATTATTCCTATTTGAAGTTCTCCAATTATTTTCATTATGATTCATAAGTTCATTTTCCTCATTATATTGTTGAACCCTCCAATTATAGTTAACATTCCTGCAATTTCTGTTTGAGTTATCGTTTCTTTTAGTTACGTTATTATGTTTCTTATTATAGATATAAGACGCATAATATGTATATATTATACATATATATTAAGTTCTTATTATAATATATGCATTAATCTTTTGAAGAGTCCTATGATAGGACGTAAACCGGTCGGGATAAAATCTTGAGTTTTGATTGTCTTCTTTGGGCTATTTTTTTGATATATATATATATATATATATATACAGGGTGATTTTTAATTGACGCAAGATTTAAAATTGTTTTTATTTCTACTTAGTCGACATGTAAAATGAAGTATTATACATTTCTGAACACCTGAAACTGGGGAATTTATGAATATCAAAGTGGTTAAAGCATATCTATAATCTCCAATTTTTAAGAACTTTTTATATTTTATCTTTGAATTTCATTACCATTGAATTACTTCATTTCATTGAACTTCCTTTAATCACAACCATAGAAAAATTATTGATATTAGATATGAATAGAAAAGGGTAGCAAGTGAAAATCAGACGCATTCTATCATCAATCTGATCACACTTCTATTAATTCATTTTGCCTTTGAGATCTTGATGGTGATAATTTCATTGTCATGAACTGTCAATGAAAAGCATTTGCAAAGCGATCAGTAAGCGATGGAGCTATGAAGCCTCGATGAACAGCGTTTACAGAGCTATCAAGTGTGGAATAAAGGCTTGCAACACACGGCACTGTTGTCAAATGATCAAGATGTCTCTGTCTACTGAAACGAGAATTGAATTGATATTCCTGTACGCTCAAAATCATGAAAGTTGCCTTCAAACATTACGTGCATATAAGACCAAACACAAGTTGCATAGAGATCCATTCGCTGTCACTACGATTCAACGATTAGTGACTCGTTTCAAAGCTACCGGTTCTGTAAACGATTCCCCAGGAAAAGGACGTAAAAGTTTAAGAGAAGAGCGCGAAGAAGTGGAAAAGGCTGTTGCTGAGATAACGAGTGGCCGCGAAATTCCTTGCTGTTCCACCCGTGAGATTTCGGAAGCGACTGGATTTTCTCAATCTAATGTGTGGACAGTTCTTCGCAAGCAGTTGAGATGGTATCCCTATCGCACACGTGTCCATCAAGAAATAACGGATGGCGATAAGGTCCATCGACTTGAATTCGCCAACTGGCTGCTTACGAATGAGGACCTTATCCAACGCATCCTGTGGAGCGACGAGGCAAATTTCACGCTTGATGGCAGCATTAATCGGCACAACTGTGTCATATGGAGCCCTAGCCCAGTCAATGTTTTGGTTTCGAAAGGGCTTCATCCTGAAAAAGTGACTGTCTGGTGTGGCATATCGTCAACATTCGTTTTGCAACCCTATTTCTTTGACTCCACAGTCACTGGAAACAATTACCTTGGAATGTTGGAGCAGGACATGTTGCCACAACTGGATGAGAAGGGAATCAAAAACTCCACTGGAGCACCGCCCCATTTTCATGGAGACGTGACTCAATTCTTAAAGGCACATTTCCCCAATGATCGAGTCATTGGAAGAGAGCATTCCATAAGATGGCCAGCAAGATCTCCGGATTTATCCCCTCTCGATTTTTGGTTTTGGGGGACATTAAAGGGTCGTGTCTTCCACCACAGTCGTCCTTCCACAATGAATCAGCTAATGCACAGAATAGCAGAAGAATGCAACAATTTTTCTTCAAGTGAAATACAAAGTGCCATTGCAAACCTCCTCCTACGACTGCACCTTGTTGTAGAAAGCGAAGGTGACGTGATTGAACATTTGTTGTAAAGTTTTCAATGATTTTATGTAATGGAATATAAAAATTTCTTAAAAATTGGAGATTATAAGATATGCTTTAACCACTTTGATATTCATAAAGTCCCCAGTTTCAGGTGTTCAGAAATGTATAATACTTCATTTTTCATGTCGACTAAGTAGAAATAAAAACAATTTTAAATCTTGCGTCAATTAAAAATCACCCTGTATATATATATATATATATATATATATATAATGTATGTATATATATAATGCAATATATTACTCTCACTAGGTTACACAAAGTTGACAAAATTGAGCAAAATACCAAATTGTAGGCTTCATTACTGCCCAGAGGCCTATTGATTCGGAAGCATTACGGAGAGAGGAGTCATGGGCTTTAGTCACGGAATGATTTGCGACGTTCAAAGGAAATTTTATCTTAGTATTGAAGCTACATGCGATAAAATCTGTCATTACAAATGAAATTGTGAAATATGAAATTAATCAATAGTACGAATGATGAATAAAACATATCTTTGAGGAAAGTTCTCAGAGAATCCAACACTGCTGCGCACGATTGACTTAAATGCATTCTAAGTTATATCATGAAGAGAAATTTCAAATAATTGTCTTACTAGTTCATTGCTTTTAATGAAATTGAGTTTGAAAACAGAAGGTTGAAAACCTCACATTTGCACCTTTGTAACTACTTAATCTGTGGAACCGTGAAATTTCCTCTTAATGTCGTTGCTTTGAACCATGGAAAATATGCATTGATTGAGAAATTGCTTTGATTTGGTGCACGGATTATCGTCATTATCATCATTGTTAAATTGACTCTTGTGAATGCATCTGCTTTAGGCAGTGACTTTAGGCATCGTGAGGCACTGACTCCTATATGCTATGTCTGTCCGTCATCGAGTTTTGTTACCGCAGCAAAGAATACTTAATTGCTATAGCAACTCTGTGAAATTTTCCAGGTCTTCCTAAAGTTGCTCGGGCCATGTTGTGAAACTTTTGAGTTGTTTTATTTCTCTTGATGCATACCCTGTCATATACCGCTCGCTGTATTGACTAATAAAGTTTATTTTTCTTCCTTCTTTTCTCTGATTAGCTCTGATTATTTATTTTGTATATTTTGTAAATACTCCAATCGCTAAAAGTTGCTGGTAAAACTCTGTGCTTTTATAAAGTTGCTCTAGCATAATCCGAGATTTTGTCTTCTAAATACTAGAGCATCTTCATAATAGCACAGCATTTTTCCAACAACTTTCATCAAAGTTGTTGTTTCAGCGGAATTTTAATATTCTTTGTACTCATATAATTTGTTAACTCTATCGACATTTTGTCTGCACAGTTTCTGATCAAGATGGTATGCAGAAAAGGTTCCAAATAACTTTGATCACCAGGTCCACAATTTGTAGACATAGATGTTTTTACCCAAACTTCAAATATTTTCGCCTATATTTCTGTGTGAGTATTAATCCGTCTGTTTGTTAGTTCAAGGACTAACACAATCTCTATGTTCTATGCGAATAGTGTACGACCTCTCCGCAACATGTCGCGTTAGTTGACATACCGCAATTTATGTCAGATTGGTCTTTTCTCACTATACTTGGATTAAAGTCATGCGTCTGCCACCTCACACCTTCTCAGTTTTAATCCTACCAGTAGTTTTATTTCTTGCAATCTTGCATTTCAGTTTCGTTAATCACTGTAGTAATAATCGCTCCCTTTGATTTCTACTTTCGCATTCCACTGTATCAACAGCTTACAAGATAATTGCATTTCAGACAGTGTACAAATTAAGACAGTGTACAACACAAGCTAGAATATTTATCCATGCAGCCGGCCCTCAACTACAACGGGCACTTGAATTACATGAATAACCATGAAACTCGCGGTTCATATTCGAGAAACACGGTTACTCCAAACCATCTTTATTTTTTTTCTTGAATTTAATCAAGACCCACTATATTCATCATTCCATTTCCGTGCACTCCATTTTGATTATAGCGATCAACTCTGCAGAAATAATTTGCTTCCATTGAAATTCTGAATGATTTTGAGATTTTAATATTTCTATTTTGCTAATTAGACCCAACATGATTTTTGATATGAAATGGAAGTCTCATCACTAATGAGTAATTTGTATTTTGGAGTATTGTAACCACTTAGAGTCACTTTTCGTCTGAATTGATGGCTGTAGGATTATGATGACTTGTAGGATGATGATAAGAATCTTCATTGTTTCAGTCAAGAGATGAGATACAGCATGAAACCACATGCAATGTTCAAATGTGCGAGTAATATACAAGAAAATTGTGACAACCTTCCTCAATATTTTTCATCACTAAGAATTCGTGAAAATTTTGACAAATGTGCGAAGTTTCTTTTTGACTTGCAGAGAAAGCCAGGAACTTACTCCCTTCTAATCTTTTCGACATTAGGATGAAATAATTCATGACTGAGATTTCAGTGAAGCTTCCGAAGCTGTTATTCAATTCTGTTTCTTTCGTGCTAATGTTTTATACTCGTAGTCTAAACTTCTACAGATGAGAGATCCTA
The DNA here is from genome assembly GCA_907163375.1 of Prostheceraeus crozeri. Lineage (NCBI taxonomy): Eukaryota > Metazoa > Platyhelminthes > Polycladida > Euryleptidae > Prostheceraeus > Prostheceraeus crozeri. The sequence goes on from CAJQUW010010475.1 coordinate 77,381, forward strand.
TCTCTACATTTCGGGTTTTAGTATTTACTAGGTCCTCGCTCCCTCTCATTCGTTACACTTCCTCAACGCTTTTTAGATCTTCTGTAATTCATGTTTTTATTCCTCCTGCTCTTCTCTTGGCAAAGTTTCACAGGTTTCAGCACCTGCGCCTTTCTACAACGGAAGCAGAAAAATCCAGGTAAATATGCTGGCATTTGGCTGATCGCATAAATTTATAGTGTATACCCTAGGAATGAGTGACAGTATTTCTATTTCTTAAATGTTTGTGGTTGCGACTAAAATGAGCTAGAATGCTCAGGAAAGTAAACATCTGAGTTCTTATAAAATGAAAATTCCATTGGTGTGGAGAGTACAAAGAAAATCATCTATCGAAGTGGAAAGAGAGAGAGAGAGAGAGAGAGAGAGAGAGAGAGAGAGAGAGAGAGAGAGAGAGAGAGAGAGAGAGAGAGAGAGAGAGGAGAGAGAGAGAGAGGAGAGAGAGAGAGAGAGAGAGGAGAGAGAGAGAGAGAGAGAGAGAGAGAGAGAGAGAGAGAGAGGAGAGAGAGAGAGAGAGAGAGAGAGAGAGGAGAGAGAGATGAGAGGAGAGAGAGAGAGAGAGAGAGGAGAGAGAGAGAGAGAGAGAGAGGAGAGAGAGAGAGAGAGAGAGAGAGAGAGAGGAGAGAGAGAGAGAGAGAGGAGAGAGAGAGAGAGAGAGAGGAGAGAGAGAGGAGAGAGAGAGAGAGAGAGAGAGAGAGAGAGAGAGAGAGAGAGGAGAGAGAGAGAGAGAGAGGAGAGAGAGGAGAGAGAGAGAGAGAGAGAGAGAGAGAGAGAGAGGAGAGAGAGAGAGAGAGAGAGAGAGGAGAGAGAGAGAGAGGAGAGAGAGAGAGAGAGGAGAGAGAGAGAGAGAGAGAGAGAGAGAGGAGAGAGAGAGAGAGAGAGAGAGAGAGAGAGAGAGAGAGAGAGAGAGAGAGAGTGAGAGAGAGAGGAGAGAGAGAGAGAGAGAGAGGAGAGAGAGAGAGAGGAGAGAGAGAGGAGAGAGAGAGAGAGGAGAGAGAGAGAGAGAGAGAGAGAGAGAGAGAGAGAGAGAGAGAGAGAGAGAGAGAGGAGAGAGAGAGAGAGAGAGAGAGAGAGAGAGAGAGAGAGAGGAGAGAGAGAGAGAGAGAGAGAGAGAGAGAGAGAGAGAGAGAGAGAGGAGAGAGAGAGAGAGAGAGAGAGAGAGAGAGAGAGAGAGAGAGAGAGAGGAGAGAGAGGAGAGAGAGAGAGAGAGAGGAGAGAGAGGAGAGAGAGAGAGAGAGAGGAGAGAGAGAGAGAGAGAGAGGAGAGAGAGAGAGAGAGAGAGAGAGAGAGAGAGAGGAGAGAGAGAGAGAGAGAGAGAGAGAGAGAGAGAGAGAGAGAGAGAGAGAGAGAGAGAGAGAGAGATTACAGCTGGATAGCTCCCATATTTAAATCTGGAAATAGGAATGAAGTAACTTCCTATAGATGCATTAATTTAGCTTCAACTCTGGAAAAACTATTAACGAAAATAATCAACGAAAGACTGAGTACATGGCTAGAAACAAATAATGTGATACATTGCTCTCAAATTGGCTTTAGGAAAGGACTCTCAACACTTGACAACATTCTGATCTTCTGAGAAATAGATAAGGTGTATAGCAATATGAAAAGTCCATTGTATTTATGCTTCATTGATTTGTCAAAGGCATTCGACTCCATTCCAAAGCTAAAATTAGCAAACAGGCTGGCTGAAATTTTACCGAATAGCAGAGTATTGGAGCTGATTAAAAACCTAATAACCTGGAAGCGATACAAAATATTACATGATGGACAAGAAAGTGAACTATTTTCACTAAATAACGGGATCCCTCAAGGAGATAGTTTGTCTCCCACACTATTTAGCTTATATATGAACAAAATGTTCCAATTACTTGACAAAGAGATTGATTCTGTTGATCCGGTAATTATTGAAAACAATAAAATATGTGCTCTGGGTTATGCAGATGATATACTGCTATTTAGCGAATCACAACAGGGTCTGATGAAACAAATACAAATAGTTCACGAATATTGCAGCTTACATGGTTTGAATATTAACTACTCCAAAACAAAAATTATGATACGAAATACAAAACATCTATTCAGTCATGCTAATTTGAAAATTGATAACAAAATAATGAGAATTGAAGTTGTAAAAGAGTATAAATATCTCGGTTTATTAATAGCAAAAAATGACCGAAAGCACATTGAAACTATGCAAAATAAAGGCAAAAAATCAGCCTACTCAACAGCTAAAGTTTTGAAAGAGTTTGGAAAAATAAATGGAAAGATGATTAAGGATACGTTCGAAATGCTTACATTATCGCAAATGAAATACTGTGGAGAATTTATGATAAATAATAAATTAAATGACCTAAACAAAATACAATTACAATTCTATAAGAAATTCCATTACTTGAAACCATCCACAGCTAATTATTGTATTTACGGTGAATTCGGAGTAAAAACATTAGAATACCATTTTTACAAAACTGCAATTCGGTTTTGGATTAAAATAATTAGTGGCAATAAACGAAGCTTAACGTGGAAAATATATAGAAATATCCTGAATAATTTAGATGATGCCTGCTACACGAATACATGGACTTTTCATATTAAGAAATTACTTTTTAAATTAAATTTGAAACAACTATGGTTGAACCAAAATGACTCTGAAAAAACTAACTTTCGCAAAATTGTAAATGATAGATTAAATAATTTTTTCAGAGAAGAATGGATAAAATCTGCAAAAGTCAGTCACAAAGGAATGCAATATATCGAAATGTGTCGATTTGATAATAACTTAAAACCGTATCTCAATACCACATCAGATATTGGTGATGAAACATCAATCATGTTGAAATTTAGAACAGGTCATCATAAGTTAATGGCTGAAATAGGACGATACGGCAACAGACTCGATTACGAAGAATGTAACTGTCCATTCTGCCCTGGAAGAATAGAAGATATCTATCATTTCTTTGTTGAATGCTCTAAATATGAAAGTCTGCGAGAAAGCATTTTACCAGAATTTATAGATATAAATAGAACAGAATTTTATGACAAATTTAACACCAACTTCAGTTGTAGAATAAAATCAATAGCAAAATTCATTAAATCAGTCAACCATGAACGATTAATTATGCGTTGTTGATAGCATAGACATCAACATTGATATCACGTTGCTGATGTCATGATTCAGAAAGGTCTAAAAATATTGGCATAGAAAGTGAATGATTAGTGACAGTACTAGAACAAAAGCATAGATATCCATGATCCGTTAAGAAATATGTAGCTCATTAATCTCAATCGCCGTAAACCGATTTCTGGATACAATAGATATCTAACAATCGATGACTACAAATGCTCGATATCAAAATATAAAAACAATAGGAAGTTTGCGGATTGATGAAATACCGAAATCCAATCAAATAAGTAGACATATGCCGTCACTAGTCAAACATGAATTAAACGAGACTACAGCAAGCTACTTTCAAACAATAAGAACTAGCAGTCTCTGCAAATCGAATTGATTAAAACTCATAGCGACAAACGACAATCCCTGATTGCTAGCTTCAGTCCAACGAGTGTCAACTAAAACGAATCACGGAGATCGGTCAAATCATATCATTCTTCTAATTTACGAAAATTCTCAAATTTGCATTACAGGTGAGAAAGAATCATCATATCAGTCATACATACTATAGATGCTTATGGTGCTATTAACCCTCATTTGACCGACAAAATTTATCGACGTACTTTGAAAACTACATATTTAGTCTATTGATCAAATGAGGGTTAAGCAATATATACAGTATTTTGATGTTTCATGTGACCATTGACCGATCTCCAAACTAAATAAAGTGTGTTGGACTGGAATGTTGTAGAACTTGATCACATGTATATTATAATAAATATGTTTGACCTATCAATTTCAACGTCGATTACATATATGAAAAATATATCAATGCATGTCTCCTCCCCTCATGTTAACTTCTATATGCTACTCACGTGTTGATTCTTCCACCGTCATTATCATTTACTGGCATTGTATATAAACCGTTGACATGACATTCATTGACCATTATCCTGACTTCTTCATGTAATATGTAAACTTGTAACACTAATACTAAACTTGTAGCACTTTATCACTAATATGTACTTGTACTTTTTCGGGTATTTTCTTTCATGAAATAAAACCCATGAATTTTGAATTTTGAATTTTGAATTTTGAAAAAAAAAATTTTGAGAGAGAGAGAGAGAGAGAGAGAGAATGAAGAAACTCTCATAGAATGGATGCATGTAGATGTCGGATCTTTATGTATACAATCATATTCGCTTCAATTAATTCCGTCATTTGATGTCGTTGATGTTGACACAATCAAGAAAAGGAATTTCTAATCATATTCCGTAGACATGCCATTCCATACAGTTATGTTTTGTATTTTCATAGTATAATTCACAAACCTAACTCAAGAAATGTACGATTAGTAGGAAACATAAAACAAAAATGATGATTTTCTGTCTGCACTCTTGTGCACTCTGCTCTTACTTAAGCATACTTTATTGCAGCTATAATGCAAATGAAGAGTAAGGGAATGACAATCAGAATCTCGCCAATATGCTTCCTCTTTTGAACGCAACAGCTTTTCTAATATTGAAACGATAAATCCACAAAATTGGTCACAATATTGGAAGTGAAAGCAGCCAATGATTTTGACATTGAGACTCTTCTACACAAATACATCAGATTCAATCAATTAAATGAGTGTATACACGCATAGTGCCTGAGGAACATGAATAGACGTGGCATCAGTTGATGAACAATCTCAAAGGAGCACAAAATGCATTTGAATTTGCTTAAAATGTTGCACTACAGAGCAGAGAAATAGTGGTTTTAGCGGATATAATATGTGGAATCGATTTTTTTAGATTCGCTTGGAATTTATAATTATTTTTTTATTAACGTCTGCGTTAAATTAGTCAATTAGTTCATTGTTTAGCATTTTAATATTCTTTGTAAGAAATACGGCAAAAGTGACAACATTTCCCGACATGGTAGGCCATCACTCATCAACGAGACTATGGATATTTTTGACATGTTTCAAAGTAAATTTTTGACTGTGCAAGAAAAGCAAAACTTACGGGCACGTATGTCAACATTCAAAAATATAGCAAAGGAACAAGAGTCAAGTTTTCCTGAGATTAGAGCGTGGCGATGTGTAGCTCCGTTGCGGTTGCAGAGGTCGGGTTCTATTTACATCTATTCTTGCTTTTTTCCTGTTGGTAATACCGAAGGTAATTCCTGTTTCCCACAGGCATGTCATGAAAGCTATAGCACGAGTTTTAGACCTTCTCTTCTTCTCTTCTTCAACTACTTGGGAATTTCATCCACTTTGCATTGGAAGGTGTATTCCAGTCACTCTGAACCACAGATCGTTGTTACATAGTTCCGAATGTGCCGGAATATGTCTGTAGATTAAGGAGAAGAATCCATGCATGATTTAGACTGAGAAATATAGAGTGATATTTCCACATTTTGTGAACTTTCACCCTCGTTAAGAATTTGTGCCCCAGAAATATTGCCCAGCTGCTGCCAATAATTCCATTAACAATAAACAGCAGCAATCAGCAACGTAGCAAGCTGAAAAAATCTCTCAAGCTATCGCTTTTGACCTTTACCTTGCTAAATTGTGAAGTGACTGAATATTGTTTCTGTCAAAATATGTGCTAACTAGGAAATACAAGAGAAACTGATGAAATCTTTGATACATCAAGATGAACACAGGTGCATGTGTTTATTTTTTAACGAATTCTGTTCTATATTAATTAGCATTCATATTTCTGAAGTAAACACTGGCAATATTTCGAATAAAAATTGGAATTATAAAGATCAATTTCACTATAACGGGGCGTCGCTTTCAAAATGTCTGCTCTCACTGAGCCGCATGCTGTGGGGCGGTAGTAGATTTGAATATCAAACAATGATGAATCAATCAACACAAATATTCTCTGATTGTAGTGAGCTCAAATTATTATATCGTTGTCATTATCATTCTTGGAAGCACGTCCTTTTGTGAAAGCAGCTTCATGAGACTATTGGTTCTGAACGAAAATCTTGGACGTGAGAGGACGCCGCAATCTGCTCCGCGCTTGGTGTGAATGGACCTTGATAAAACTTCTTAAATGTCTGATAAGATGCCAAAGTTTGGCCTTCGCCTTTTGATAACATTTCGAATATCTATTTAATGTTACCATTAATAGTAGCATTGTTAATAGTAAGTCATTTAATCGATGCCTCATGTCCGGAAGAGAGTGAGTGCATTTTTAGTTTCCTCTAATTGCAAAAGAGAAAGTGATGACCAAAGTGAGTGTCCGTCTGTCTTTATTTCAATTCACATGTACATTGAGATTTATTTGAAGCAAATGATTTATCTTTGAACTGACCAAATGAGCTCTTTACTCTCGATTCACTTCATTTTTGAGACGAAATCCACCTTATTTACATTTCCTATGAAATTTCTTTTGTCTGGCTAATGAGGAAATCGATTATCGGTCATGTGGAATAAGTTTCAAAGAGATCTGAAGCATCCGACAGTTTGATGATGATAACCTTTGGTTCATCGGTCAAGCAATGTCCATTATTTCCACGACAAATCTATAGAAACGAGTCTTCTCACGATTGCGAGACTTCATCATTTTCAACAGCTTCTAATCGCCGATCGAATAATCAGTCAGAACAAACCGCGCTTTCTCTATCGAAGCAGTAAAGGTCCTTCAGGCGATGAACTTTTCAGATGCAAGAAATACAAGGAGAGGGGAGAATTTCGGCATATCTGTTTTCACAATCGTAAGATCGATGTCGGAGAAGACAACAGATTACCGATATTGAAATTACTATTTCCCTTGATTGCCATTGCAGAAAATTCTAAGGAATTTAAGATCTAATCCTAAGATAGTAGTCATATTGAAATTCAATATACAATGCATGTTTGACGAATTAGTGCTAGAATATGGAAGTCCATCAAAACAAATTATTGATGTACTCGGTCACATGGACTTTTGACTAGAATCTAGACAATAGATACATGTATATTGTTTTACAAAGTCTTGGCATGCAATACCCTGGTTAATGCTTGCTATTTACTCCAAATGGCCCATCAAGCCTCAAAATAATGGGTCTCTTCAACAGATCAAGGTGAGCCGTGTTTCCATACATTTGCTTACATGTTCGAGTTGCTTGTTCTCATGGTTCATGCTACAGAAGGACAGGTAAATGAAGGGCGCTCTGTCTTGTCCAAGACCCAGCGACGTTGATTTGGTCATGACGTTACTGGGAATCGGGTTTGAACTTTCTCATATGTCAAGATCATCTGCCCTAACGAGACCATTTCGTCATCTTATGGGATAAGATTCGCCGGGAATAGAGTTTTTTTGAGGCGGAGTCAAAGGCCGTGGATCCTTTCTTGTTCCTTTCCATTCGATCGAGGTGTTTTCGAAGGATGGTCATGCCGGGAACTCATGCTAATCGATTATGTCTGTGATCGAATTTATGATGTAAGCCTCGATTCGGTCGGTAAGATCGCTTGCCAACTTCGATTATTAACGAAGTGTCTGCAATGTCCTGTGTTAGTCTTAGACGGTAAGACTTCTCCGCAGGCTTTTCTGCATGATCAGCGGAGCTGCGTCTCAATTAATCATTCTTATTAGCATGATATTCAGTAGGAAACTGAGGAAAAACAAAAAACTCTTCTAACAAATTAGTCCCGAAAATTGCATAAACTTCTTCAGCGAATACAGTTGCTCTGTTTTTCCTTACACTTTCCGTTTCTTCTTTGACTTGATACACCTGAAATTAAAATGAGGTCTGAATCTGGTCCAAAATTGCAAATCAAATTGATTCAGTTTCTCCGCTGCTTTCAGCTCATCTTTACAAGTGATTCATTAATGATCTCGATATGTTGAACATTGACAAAAACATCGTAATGCATGGAAAATATTTATCAAATGCAAACATTCATTTATAAAACTATGGACAAAGCAAATATCGTTGCATCATAAATAACCTCGAGACAAATTTACAATAGCAACTGACAATGTAATGCTACGTCATCATTCAAATGCAAAATTTTGAAAGTTCTGTAATTCAGATTAAGGACAGTGTCTTCGGAATTGTACCACCAGAGGATAATTCATTATAGTATTTCACATGCATCCTTAGGCAGAATGTATTGCGATGTTTTTCAGTGTCTCCATCCGAAATATTTCATCAAGTCAGCCCCTAAACAGGCGATAATGTTAAAAGCAATTTAACCACACAAAATTGGTTTCTCCGTTGATATATTTACTGATCAATTCTGACAAGAATTATGACTTAGCAACACTCTTGGGATCAGTTCTAGGATTCTAGAAAGGCTCTCAATAGAAATAAACCGAATATTTTGAAGTGAAAATTCAGCATGAGATCTTTCGACGGCTTGTGCAGTCATCCAATTCCGATGCCTAGCATTAGATTCGGCTTATTCATCTATATTACTGCTGTCTTAATTGATTTGGCTAACAATGGAAAAATATAGAATATTCAACAAATAATAATATTATAAAGATAGAATATATATAAACAAATATAGATAAATTGCCGCATGAATTTCCCATATGTCATCTAGTGTTTCGCCTATATTTCTCAAATTGTATGATCAATATTCATATGATGTGCGTTTTGCTCATTTTGCATCAACAACACTGCGAATCATTTCATTACGCAATGACCCTTTTTCCTTCTAGCAGCAAGTATTTTCAATTTTGAAAATGCAAACCTTCTTTGATACCAAAACTAAGAACGCTTGACTTTCAGTAGATGTTTTGTGTTCAGATCTTTAAGCAACACAAAAAATATTGTTTTGTTACTCCCATTACATTGGTAACGTCATCGTGTAATTTGTCTTCATCTCAATGAGAAACGAACTACGCGAAACTAAGTGTCTTCTACAATGAAGAATCACCTGTTATCCTAGTGTGACCAAGAGTCCCGGTTTTGTCATATAGAGGTATTGCTAATAAGTCATATATGTATATAAGGTATTGTTGTAAGTCTCCACCGCGGACTCAGATTCGATTCCTGGGTCAAGCGAGTTCGGTTGGGGAATGAAGTGGGTTGGTGTCTTTTATTGACTTATTAGTTGTCATTCTCTTTAGATATTCAATGTACTGCGACAGACCTTTGCTGTCAGAGATACACTTTTGGATAACGATCTAGTATGACTTATCTTAGTCGAGGAGAATGAACGATAGAGATTTCACAAAATGCACTGCATAGTATCAATAGCCAATTATTATATAGGTCAGGGAATATCAATATTAGTTCAATAATGAAATAGATTTTGAAAAATCTTCTGAAAAATTGCAGATATACTTTCACGTGCAAGTGACATTATAGCGCCTCCTGTATGGATGAATATGTAGTACAAATACGTTATTGCATCCACACGTGAAAGCAATGAGGAGGTAAACTATTGAAAAAGTAAAAATAATTTAAGGAAAATTGCAAAAAATATTGAAGAAGCAAAAACAGCCAGCAAAAAGATACACAGATACTGAAAGCACAGTCACAGTTATTGAATTGACAAGCTATAAATTCACTGCTTGTTTGAAGTCTAACTGAAAAAGAAATATGAATTGTCTATTTCAATTCAGAATCTTGTGCTAAATTTACCAATTTCACGTCTTCATTGTGATCATGATAGTCTGCTTGTTTCTCTATAAAAGTAATATGAGTTGGCATGACGTTTTCATTATCCTTAAGAACAATTCGGTTAAACTAGTGGCCACGATGAATATCATATTTGTGCACACTCTGGAAGGTGTCCTCATGAAAAGTGCAATCAGAATAATAAAAACAACAGATCTCATTTTGAGTAATTTAATGAATGTTAGATCATTGCATTTTTAAGTGTTCCAATCTAGGTAGTACATGGATCTACATAAACAAATGGAATTTTGCGATGTTTGACGCTTGGTAACAAGCAAAACAACTGGAACTGCGAGTATATCCTAAGAATTGTCGATTTACTGATGTTGGGCAACAATCTACAAATTAAATAATGAGCAAAAATAATAAGTGGCTCGTGCACGAATTAGGTAGTCTCGGACAAATGTCACTTACATAGAGTAATTATATTAGGAAGAGTAGGAACTCAGCATTCATTAAATCGCCGATGTGTATACAGTTTCGATTTTATTAAATGAACTCGAGGTGAATGGGCATTGACCAAATGTGAGATATGCACACTTTTGAAGTTTTGACGAAATTACCTGGTAGTTGACTGATCATGATAGTAATGCAGAAGGAATAATAGTATTTTACAGATCCTCCGTATCATGACAACCTTGGAGAGGCAGTGTTTGTTAAATGAGAATTCGATAGGTTGCTATTACTTTCATGCTCAACCTCAAGAGTATTTTCTTAAGTGTGATCACAGGCAATCAGAATCAGAAGAATCTATATTTGCCTCACAGACGGTGAGCACATTACATAATTTATCACACATTTTCACATACCACCGATCACGTCATATACATGCACGTACAATAAGATAAAGAGATAATCAGTAAAATAATACCGAGAAATAAACACATTAAGGTAAAGATAAAAGTAATGACTAAGCACAGTATTTAATGATAGTGGCAGAAAAGCACCTCGTTTTTGATGGAATCCTGGACATCGTCGACATGTTCCGTGTTCGCCTTCCATCCCTGTCTTTAAAGAACCGCTACAGTGGATGTTTGGGATAGCACCGTACCTGATTGAGGATTTTCCGACACATCTAATCACCCACAGAGAACAAGGAGGCTTGAATGCCTGGATTATCAATGATCCTTAGGACCCGTCTCTCTACCCGAAGAAGCTTGTTCCTCAAATATTCGGGAATGTTGCAAATTGCCGGGAATGCATAGAGCATAACAGAGCGAATATACGCGCAATATGCATTGTACAATAAGTCTCGATTACACTCAGCTCGCTTCAGATTAAGCATTAGATATATTCGTCTGGATGCTTTCTTAACCACAGCATCAATATGGGAATTCCAAGTCATATTGTCGGAAATAATGCACCCAAGAGTTCTTATTTCAGTCATTGTCTTCAGATATTGACCATCAGATAGCAGCACATCACCAAATACAAGAGTCTTCTTTGTGACGTTCATTACTCAGGATTTTTCTGGATTGATTGTTAAGCTGAGGTTTTTAGCCCAACCGGAAAGATTTTCCCACTTAAGTTGCAATTGATCATCCTGCAACCGCCTTATAAAATGCAGGAGCGTGACATCATCCGCATACTTTATGAATACCGAGTTCTCACAAACAGGCTGCAGAAAGTTCGTTGCCATACAGAAGAGGATTGGGCCTACTATGCTGCCTTGTGGGAAGCCACTGACAATTTTCGTCCATTTCGAGAACTCACCATGGATGTTAACTCTTTGGTGGCGATTGGCTAGATAACTCGAAATCCACAAATAAGCTTGCTTTGGAATTTTGAAACGTATACATGCTTTCAAAATCGATTCATGTGTAAGCCTGTCAAAGGCCTTTGATAGGTCAGTTGACAACAATCTGACAGCTCCTGATGTCGAATGGAGAAACTCTAGGATCCTGCCGTAAAGCAAAGTCAGTGCCACTGATGTACCCATACCAGGCCTTGGTACATATGCGAATTGATCTTGAGAAATTTTGCCTTTCGTATAGGGATGCAACCACTTGTCCGCCACGATCTTTTCTAGGACCTTTAATAGTACTGGCAATAATTAAATGGGTCGGTAATCTTTGGCTTCTCGAGGCTGATTACATTTTGGAACAGGTGTTATGTTGGCCATTTTCATACATGAAGCAACAGAGCCCATCGAAGGCAATAATAAGTGATTCTTAATAAGTGATACAAGCAACCTGCCACTGGTAGAGTAAAGAACATAATCAAAAACAGTGATTTCAATTAACATTTGAAGATGTAGATGGGTCCACATCACTATTTAGATTCATAACTTGACGCCGATGAAAACAGAATTGAAAGCTTGAAATTTCAGCCATGAAGCACAATCAGATCTTCACTTTCTCACGAAAACTTCCATTATAATGCGATTCATGAAAGTCCCTTGATCATCAGCATAATCTCTGCTTAGTTAAGATGTCTGTTAGGGAATATTCATTCTTTTTGATATCCAACATGTTTCATACTACTCATTTATCGTGTTCATGTCAATGCTATGTATTATTTGCAAAAATTTATTTTTTTATAAACTGCTCATATAATGTTTTGGATCGTATCTCCGCAGAAAACTGAATCTTTTGATATAAGAATTTTCACTGTATACAGATACTTTTTTGAGTCGACACTCTACCTATTACAAAGGCATACTTGCTCTAAGGTCACTCTATTGCGCCTGTGTGTGTGGAGCGGACATAATCCTCTCCCAGCGATCGTATGCCATTGTCAGCAAGCTATAGAGAATGATATGGAGATTCATCTCTCTTTTGCGCACGTGTTTGGACAAGCACGTGCAATGCAGAAGTAACTCTTGCGGGAAGACAGGAACCTCAACAGTCAGATCACAGGCTTGTCAATTGAAAAAAACATTTTTTTGACTCAGTTCCTCTCCTTAACAAATTCGTCAAATGGAAATATCATTCACAACGTTCGACTCTTCACTATCTAAATTTGCTGACTGTATATGTTTAGAGTGCGGCATCAATATACTAGTTCGTCAGAATCCAGATTTAAATTTGCATTGCGTTCAATGGAAAATTGATTTTCTTGCCCCTGTCTGTAGCTCTGACCGTGACCATCAGCATTTAGGAACTTGCAGACCTCATCGCGCAAACAAGACAATTGATCTCTGTGACTAAGATAAACTATTACAAAGTAATGTCTCCTTAAATTAGAGATGTGATCTCTTTAGGTATTACTGAAGAATTGTGGAATGAAGCATCTGTCAATTAATGTTGCAAGTAATTTCACAATTTGTACAACCATATAGACAAAATTATCCAATAGAGAAAAATTTTAAACAACAATAAATATTTGTTTATGTGATTTTGGATAAGTCTGAATACACAAATATGAAGGGCGTCTGCTTGTTCAGAAAATGATGATGAATTATCTATAATCTAAATGTAATAGTTTCTCTTATCTTTTATTTTATAAATCTATTACCAGTGAATAATTTCTATTTTTGAGACTGTAAATTTGTTTCTAAATTAAAAAAAATCATGTATTAAGGATGAATATCAATGATCATAAAGACCTTTCGTTATAGTCCATATATTTTTATTGAATTCAAAAAATGGGGTTTGCAATATTTTCTTCAAATGACTGCAGTAACTTTCCTGAATAACAAAAAATTAATTTGCTAGGTTGCAATTAATTGCTGATGGCCTAACGCCTGAGTAAAAGTCACACGTTGTTTTGGGAAAACGAAAACACTTAGGAGTTTATAAATGAATAGTTCTTTGAGTGAAAAATTGTCCTCCCTTTGTCAGAGGTGTAATATGAAGCATTGTATGCGAGGCCAGAGAAATATACATTACAACAGTGGGACGATTGCTTAATTTTTCCTCATCACAGTGTTTTGCCCCGAAGTATGGAATTTAAATTTGAAAACGGCCTGCTGAGTAATCAGATCACGTACTCCATAATATATCCAGCAGTCGATGGTTCAGATCATAAGAATGATTCATCTATTCATTTCAATGAGAAGATATCAGGACACACCAAGTGCGACGCAATTTGATGAATCGCTAAAATTGAGGAGTAATTGTCACTTACTGCTGATTGCTTAATTTTTCTGATTGTGATGAGCATGAACTTATGGATGAGTGAAATCACACTCATAATCTAAACAGTTGAGATAGATATAGACGTTGTAATGTCTACGAGCATATCTAATGAAATTTAAGAGCCAGGCTGAAAAGAAGGTGAATACTTTTGAAGAAGGCGCTCCATTTTGTGACTTTACTGATGTGCCATGCATTTCCACAAGCACTTTAGCAGAATTAGGGCGCACTGTCGTAGAGATTGGCGTAGCATGAAAGTCTTGTCAAAAGACTTAAGCTCAGTCAATACTTGCGTTTATACTGTTCGACAGAAGTTGTAATATTTGAAACTTTCGAGCATAGCTGAATCTCATGGCGAGGCTATAAATCTATATATGCAGTCAAGTTTGTCATTATTGAACAAGCGATGTAGTTTATATTTGTCTCACTAATCTTCTAGTCACAATTTCCACGGCGCAACTTTTTCAAATTTTGCATTTATCACGATAGTCATGGCATGCTAACCACGTTAACGTCTCTACATGGAAATTGTTGGTGCATTATTCATTTGAGATAGAAGTTCCCTTTGATTAGGCGCAGAGTAAAACGGAAAGAAATTCAATTAGTCTCCGACTAAAGCACCCTCAGTCGTCCTCTGATAATAGTGACGTTAGAACTTAAGAAATTCCCTCCATTTACAGGCCATTCAGTTTAATCTCGTGATAGACACAGTGTTGATTTTGATATGATTCAAAAATAAGATGTGGTAAATTCTTTCTCACTTCATTTTTATTGTTGCAAATGCGTGTTCAAGACATAGTAACTGGATGAGCCCAAATTTCTCACAGAGAGAGCGACCATGTTGATCTCTAAATCGATCGACAAATATGGTCGTTCTCTCTGTGAGCATGTTCAAGAATAAATAATTCATATTTATGATTTACAAAGAAAGCTAATGATTTATTGTCAAACGCGTTTCAGCACGCAAGACGTGCCATCGTCATTGACAAGTGACAAATACAATTAGGAATATGCAAAAGGGAAAGTACAATCAGACGAGTTTCATTAACAATTTATGCATTCAAGCAAAGTGCATATTATGAAAATAAATGTAAATTTTCAGATTGAAGGTTTTTGTTCATTAAATGTGATATCATTGATGTGGGATTTTATTGAGAGAGATTTTCCTATCCGTGTTTGTATAGTGCAATGAAAGAGAATGATTGTTCTGATGTTGGATGAGTGTAAAGAGGGATTTAATAAGATGATCTTCCTTTTATATGTTCCTTGATGCGAGTATGCAAATGGCGAGGAGTCCCTTGCATAGCCTAAAAATTGTGGACAATGTTTAAAGGAATATTTATGAATTAATAAGGAGCGATCGTTTAGCGGAATCGCATCTTAGTAGCATCATAAAGTTGGGATCTTGAAGGTATCAGAGGCCAATATTATTTTAGTCTTCTTCAACAGTTTGTTTGTAAAAGTGAGCTTATAAGCTTACCGTTTAATTTCTTTATGGATCCTATCGATGCAAGGCAGCTTAGCAGTAACTATTTTCTTAAGTCGCTTTTTTACTTTCATCTTTGGGCTCTTTAACCTTTCGAAACATGCTCAGTGTAGGCAGAGCTATATCGATTCTGTATGAAAACATACATCTCTAAATCTCACTATATATTTTCCAGAGGCCTGTTTTATAAAATTAAGCAGTGTGATATGTATCAGTAACATTTCCAGCAGTGAATGTAGAGTAATGCTTTAAACTGCGTTTCATAAAGCTAACATTTTCCGACTGAAGATTAAGCGGTGATTTACATCGCGTCTCATTTGAGCATCGCAATTAACTTCAAGATATTCACATAAATGGGTTCACGATATTTTTCAGAGCAAAATTATAACTTGACTTAGTGAAACATAAAATCACCCCCGAAGAAATTCAGTTAATCCACCTGTATAAAAGTAGTTGAACTCTGATTGCGCAGAACATTTTGAATTTTGATTCTAGCCAAAGAAATCCGTCACTGCTGTAATGAAGGACTAGAACGGTCATGCATATTGAAAACAACGCTATGTCATCCACTCTAATGAATATTGAAACTTTAATTACAGATCGTAAACAAATATTCGATGTAGAATAGGCTTATTTTTTTGCGACATAGGCCGACAT
Organism: Prostheceraeus crozeri; assembly: GCA_907163375.1. NCBI lineage: Eukaryota > Metazoa > Platyhelminthes > Polycladida > Euryleptidae > Prostheceraeus > Prostheceraeus crozeri. The sequence continues at coordinate 93,360 of CAJQUW010010475.1, forward strand.
CAATGTAGATAGACTAATGTGTAATATACATTTTTCGTGTAGTAGGCCTGACATGGGCCAACATACTCGTACATATAACAGGGGATAATATATAAAATGTTCTTGTAGGCCTAAATTCTAAATTAAGTCGTAGCTTGTCATAAAATGACTTGTATATATCACCTTTTCACTCAACTCTAGACATGTCTTTCTGACCCATCAGCCCACCGTGTATCGTGGCATATATTAATTCACAGGCCAGCTGGGTCTACATGTTTTACTTTAATGAGGACCGCGCCTAGCCCTTGCTTGTAAGAGTGAGTCACTCATTTTTACTTGTTGAGGGTCATTCGATCCTCTCAGACTCCGCCCAGTCCTGATCACTAATGTATTGACATATCGCATACGAGGTCAGTGGTTCTCAATGCTAAAACAACACATTCGTGGATTTCAAAATAGAATTGTATGCAATTTCAGAGATATCTTTGCATTTTTCTGTCTGAATCCACACTGAGTTCTATCATGTTCTAATGCATCATCAAGTTCTAATGTACACACTTGGTTGTATCATAACTGCTTGGTTTTGAAAGGAACATAGAATATCCATACTGTACAAATTTATCTTATATACACTGCAGCAATTTGGGAATTTTACTTGCATTAAAAATCCTTTGAAGTTAACTCCAATTACCAGACTTCACATTTGAAATGTCTTAATTATAGATCATGCAATTCATCTTGAAACCTATGTGTTAGATAGCATTTCCTCAAATATCTAAAGGACGGGGTTTGAATCAAGCTGATCAATGATGAAGATTATCAATGGTATTCTTTATGTAGATGGCCTAATTTCCGAACACCGACTGAGTTCTCCTTTTGTTGAGTTTCAATAGTTTATATGGATGCATCACTCATTTCTAAACACTGAAAACAGAGCGTCAGCATATAGTCTCACTCTCTGCCGACTGGTAGGTCATTTGCCCTTTTCTACATTTCTCGATCCTCGTCACCTTTTAAGTTCAACGTCTCCGATTTATAAAGCAGCACACTCCAAATAAGATCTTTATCAAGATCTCGTATCTGCTCAGTAGCTCAATTCTCTAACAAAACACTGATTGCCATAACTATCCATTCGTGTTTTTGCTTTTCTTTTACAATATCTATCTACTGTAGGCCTAAGTGTGACCCACATACTGAATTGCTGCTTCACTTGCCGATTTACCACGATGTCAACCTGTTCACCTATCCTTCCAATCCTCATAACAAATGTTATTTTCGCATTAATTCGCATGTTACAACTCTTCTGTCACACCGTTTATTTTGTCCATCGTATTCTGTAAGCTCTTCTCCGCGCTATCAACTATCGCTTGACTGTCCGTAACGAGGGCGCATGTCCGCTTAATTTTGAAATAGGCGGCTAATATCATGAGAAATAGACAATTTATTGATCGTTCTTTTAAAGAACTCATTTATCCGGTATCCGTATTGTTTTACAAACAAAATCGTATTAAAGGTTTCTTATGCTAAGTATTACGTCGGTCGGGCAAGAGCACGGGATATAGTATTTCGACAGGAAGCAGTAGCTTCGAGTCTAACGCCAAGAGATCAATGATCTGTCGTGGAATCTCAGCTACTTCCCAAAATGCAAACACACATGTCTGTCAGAAAGAGATCGTAAACAGACAGCTGTGGGCTAGACTGCTTTAAGTGTGAGAAAAGAGGAATATTTGTAGTTATGAAACAGTCAAGATATGTCAACAGAATATAGAGTATATTTTGAACAGTAATAGTTGTACTTTGGATGACAAGTCAACATTGAAAAACATTTTATGTTATTTCTCTTCATATAAATCCATATTTCAGGAGATTAAATTACAATCTAGTATTGAAACTTCAATGGATAGCATATCATGTGACTTAACTTTCAGTCATAAAAGCATTTCTTTTCGCGTGGATGAGGCTAATGGCCATTAGTTTAATACATAAGTGCGTCACAACACAAATGTTTTGAGGTTTGAAATGGTCAAATATCTGAGGATTTCAGGGATATTAACATAAGAAGAAAATATAGCAAAAGTGCCGTCGCGGAGGGTCAATTTTTGCATAAGACGGGTTAAAAACATCGCGTTCCCTTTCGAACCCATGTTTTTTGAAAAGTGTTGGCTTAAAGACATTAACTCTGCTTTTGTTCTAATTTTTTTGAATGGGACTTGCGATTTAAGAAAAAATCATACAGAGTAGAGAATGCAGTCCTAAATTGCAAATTACTATATATCATAAGTGCCCTTTGCTGATGTTTAGATATATCTAATATTCGGTAAATGCACATTCATGCAATAATTTAGAGTAAATATGTATTTTATTTCAGACGAATAAAAGTAATGCTGATGATTACAGAAATTTCAAATTTCATGCAGTAATGCCAATATTCCACGTTGATGACCTTGCGCACACTGTCGTTTTAAAAAGAGATAACGATCCCACTTGTATTTTTCTAAATGACGTAAGTTTCTAACTTGAATGACTACAATATTGTCAAGGGAATAAAAAGAACAATATTTAGCAATGTATCAAAATTGTTAGTCGATAGAGTCATTTAAATGTGGCAGTGTAATCTCTTTGGTTTACTTATACACTGACTTATAGCCGATTCTCGACAAACATGTGCATTCACTTATATAACAAAAATGATTGTCACGAAATATTTTCAGAATTCACAGTCACAATAATCAAATTCAAATTAATTAATTCATCCTTGAAAAACCGTACTCCGCACTTAACTACATTATCTTGGCAAGTTTTCGGCTAATTGTAAATCTTGACAATGAAATATTATATTCGTTTCAGTTGATTCAGCTTCTTCAATTTCAAACTAAAGATTTTCTTGTCAAGAATTTCGGATTTTCCCTTTTAGAGGAAATTCATATTTGACTCACAGTTTAAAATATTATTGCTGTTTAATTCGATGGAGGAAATTTAATCTGTAGAAATCTCTAAGGGAATTCTAATTTCCGTTTTTCGCAATACCAACTTCTTTCTTCACTGCGTTTGTACTCCCGTTTCATCCCAATGCGTACGGGACTTGGCCGTAAAACCCGCAATGAAAATCTCGTGAAAGTCTCGTCTGAATTACATTTAAATAATTCAGTCAAAGAACTGTCGTTAATCCACCTAGAAAATGATGTAATTCTCCAATGTAAGACGTTAAGAACGATGACATTCAAAGTTTTTGAGTTTATATCACCAATGCCACATTGCGAAGACATAAAGTTTGAATACATTGACAGTTTTCATTCGAACTCCTACAGGACTCATTTAATATTCAGAGAGACAACTAATTCATGTGTCATCCAAATTGACCAAACTGTCATTAATGAGTTCTATCGCATCTTGAAAGAATGTCTCAAGAGGATGCTTGTTTTCGAATACTCCTGATTATGAAAAGTGATCACATAAAATTGCCAATGCCAATCTTTAAATAGGAATTATCACTCATTAGGTATCCAGTGGAATATGGGTACAAAATGCGCTTGTAGGATATCAGGCCTACAGTGTATTGTGTACGTATAGGCAGGAGAGAGAAAGAGAGAACTGAAGAAACATTTTCAATAATTAAGAATCCCTTCTATTACGCGAGAGAATTTTCAGAAGTTTATCTGCTGAGGCGAGAGACTGTTGTGTAACATTCATTATTGCTCTGAATCCATTTTAATCCGTTTCTCACCTGATTCAAACTTCTTAGTGTTTGAAGTAACTCTCTATTTAAAGTCGATCATTCATTTTAGCAGTTTGGTTTCAGTTTAGTCGGCGACATAGAAATGCGAGAGCTAGGTCTAACATCTTTATCCTAAACGCGGTGCAATGTCGTTCTTAGAGGAACGTTCATTATCAGTAAGCAGCATCTGCTACACTACATGTACATGTATATTGAATATAAAGAATCTAGAATAATAAGTTCTTATTACACAGAGTAATACGGAGCAATAAGTATTTCTCAACAGTTTTGGCTTATTTTTTCTCACTTCCTTTGTAAAATTTCAAGTATGATAATACAATCAGAATGAGTAAGGTTTTGCAAAATCTCAATTGGAATGAAATTGAGTCTGGATGCACATGTGCCGTGCACATGCAGGCCTACATGAAGTGTGCGTCTTTCTGGAACACGTTTTATTTTTCAATATATTCAATTATCAGAATATTTAATTTACTTAGCTCGCATTAATTTCCAACATCCAGTGTGGGCGTAATTTACGTCATAACATTCAATTGTACATGATTATCTGATGAAATGAAACACTACAAATTCAATGGTTGCGATAACTTAAGGGTGATCGTGGTAATTATTACACTCATCGATGGAGGGTCTCTTGTCCGAATAAGTGCATTAACCTAGTTCAGACAGACGAGCTGGAGGTACGATCTATCTGTCACATATAATTGTTGTCAATGTGCTGCTATCTGGGATTTGAATAATCAGCATTTTTGAAAAGCTTATTTCAATTATTGAGAGAGCAATGTAAGTTTTGACTGAATTACTTTCAAGTAAGACCATCATAATTGAAGCAAAGTAATTATCATTTTTGAATTATTTTCAATGAAAGTATATAAAGGCATGAATGCATAAATGAGTAACAAAGTGCATCGTAGGCAGGTGCATAACCAATAAAGCATTTCCGCGCCAATTCAAAAATGATTAAATTGTTTCAAGATTACCATTCAAGTTGAAATCGCATTAATCGATGAGATCTTGTTGATTCAGCGTTGGTTTTCATGCTAACTGGCTGCATAACAGCTAAAAATTGATATTACATGTAACCCTTGTGTCCCCTAAGCAATTGATGTTGTGTCCCTTTTATATGTAGTTCATCAGCTGTATGAAGTGAAAGCAAAATACCATAATTATCAAGTTGACTACAAATCATGAGGGACACTATGAAGCATTGTAATTGCAAAATCAATGAAGCTGAAAAGCCTTTCATTAAAAGCTATGACAGCAGACTGCTAATTGATGTACCTTTGCCCATAATCGAACATCTTTCAGCGAAATTCATTGAAAAAATAGAAAAGCTCTCTGTTATATCTGTAGTGTGACCATCTCGATAATTGCAGTATACACAGGCACTAAAACCCTTGTCTACAAGCCTAATTGATATAATACTGCGCTTTGACGTCCAATAAATCACATTTAATATTCATACTTGTGGGTGCATCAAACTCATGACTCTTTAAACAAGTGTTCAGAAACAGATGCTTCTTAAACAAATTTTTGGACAGACACTCATCACATTTTAAGTTGATAATAATCAACCAGTCTTTTAAACGCTTTTTAAGTGAAGTCGGCAGAAATTTTCTTTGATATTTTGCTATTTCATAAAAGTCAAAATGGCTGCTGTTTTGCAATAATGCGCTGGTACATCCTTACTTGTAAATGGGACTGAGAGTTCCGATCTGACCCGATCCTAATATGTTGTGGAAACTAGTCGGGAATGTTCATCCCCAGGTTTGTCCCAACCCACTCATTTCGGTGTGCTTGGTTCGTATGTCAATAATTTAACGATGGATTGGACATACTCTATATTTATGCATCCATTATTGACATTTTTTGATTATCCAATCTTTGAATCTAATGCAAAGAATTTGAGTTCGGTTTTTGCCAACTATTGAGTGAACTATTGCCTGTGAACTATCATCCTTAGTCAGAGATATTCAATATAAAAGTAAAGTCGCTTAGACTTAGAAGCAAGAATAATATGACAAATAACTCTGCCATCGGCAGCGAAAAGAAAAGCGTGCTTAATCTTCTTTAGATCACTTCTTCCATTGCTCAGTTGTTATCTAGTGCCTGTACATTTGGTCTTAATTGGATAACCATATTTCTGAGGTTTTGCGTTGATGGTTCAATGACTGCATTGTTATCTCGTCTCATTTATTGCTAAAATAGATCACAGCGACGGGTGCTTTATATTCCTGCATATGTATGTAAAAACCCAAATGGGATGTGTGTATACGTGTGCGTGTGTATTTACATTAATATGCTTCCTTGTTGCCATGATTTGTTGCCCCTCACATGCTTGCGTGTAAATTGAAATGAAATGTTGGGCCCGGTCTAACCCGTTTCTTATCAAGAAAATCAGGCCTAAGTCCGGTTCGGCAAATGTTATCATTTTTTGCGATTTATCTTATTCGTTTTATCGGAGATCCACATGTGATGTGAATTTGTCATTTTCATTCATGGGAAAGAATCGTCTATCTATCTGTCGAAATATATCAAGGAAATTTTCGCAAAATGATGGATATTAGGATTATTACTGTATTCGAAGGAAGTACACGAGGAATGTCTCGTTAAAACGATCTGTTGCGCAGGAGAGAATAATAGTGAGTGACAGCAAGAGTAATCATTCACTTCGAGGTGATGCTACACAGGATGAGACGAATGTAAGTAATTCGTCAGTTTGATGATTGTAAAAATCAACTTTTAAATTTGTTGTGAAGAATCTCAATCTTCGACTTCTCAACTTTCTATTATTTGGCAGTACATGATATATGAGACACTGCTGTGGTGAGATAAGTATGAAGTAATACGCTTTGTTATCAAAAGAAAACGAGACGGTCGTGGAATAAATTGCAATCGCAGAGAAAAAATTGCAATACCTATTGACGTAGTACATGTTAATTGTTGAGATATGGAGCGCTTTCGCGATTGAGAGGCTGTTCATAGACGCATCGTTTTTCGCATTTTCGAAATATTCAAGCATGGATGCATTGGATATGCATGTGGTTCTTAGCACGATATAATGGATCTGATGTGCTTTAGATTTATGGGACTGTCGTAACGCAATGCATCAGCGAAGGTGAATTACACACGCGCTGGCGATTCTTTCTTGTAAATGCATTTCAAATAAATCCACCTGTAGATTAAGCACTAATGTAAGTAGACATTTCGCAGTAGTCTTTATATGTTTTCTAAATAAGAAAGCCAGTTGGGTATTTATCTGCTTCAGTTTAGGTGCTTGGATGATGGTAGGTGCTAGAACTAGCATCCATAATAAAACATTAATTCGAAAAGATGTTTTTCATGTGTACCACAAAAAGGTTGATCACAAAATAGAGGTACTCCTTCGCATTGGCGTTCTCAGGTCATGAAAACCGCTTGTCACTGTGACGATGTTTCTCCGAACGTCATGGACTATCCATTCTTCTAGTCTAGATCATTGATGTGGCAGACACCAATTGTCGACTGTATTGACTTTCTCACGCATTTATTACTTCAATCTTCATTTCACCTCAATCCCATCTCACGGATGCCCAACCAACGTCGGATAATAAGCCACCATATGAAAATGATCCAGAGCATTTAAATGATCAGGTGAGCAAAATATCTCTAATTTCATGCACAACAATTATCGGCCCGGGTACTAGATATTTCAGGCCCTGTCCCGGTTCGGCCCACCCTAAGCACGGGCCCACTTCCAGTTCTACCAACCGAACATATAATGTACAGCACTTCAAACTCTAGATTTCCAGTCTCTCTTCAAGTCTGGATCACTCACCAGGATTCACAGCCGTACACATTCACAACAGGCCCCATTCAGTCTGCTTCCCATTGGATTTATACGTGCTTTTTTATCCTGTCTGAGAGGAAGAGGAGCCAGGATTCGTAAAAATCATATGGTGCTCATCATTCTGTGAAAGTCTCATTTTTGGCATCGTTCCCAGAACTCGCTCTGGCTGGCGGACTTGCAGCTTGTTATTCAAAAATTGCTCGACTTCACCATGCTTGAGTGGTTGCGCATCCTGTTGACGGATGAAGTCGTCTGAATTGACTTGAAGCTGAGGGAGAAGCCAGTTTTGTAGCATTTGCAGAAACGTGATACCGTGGATCCATTCCTCCTCAAGACATAAAGTCCATAAACCATTTTCACAAAATCTGCGCAGAGCACGTTGACATTGGGAGAATATATTTGAATGTCTGCTACATCTGCTACATCAACTCCCAATGTTTCAACTTTGCAACGAACGGCTCACAGCTTCACCAATGTGAAAGATGGTCTCGTCAGTGCGAATAGACAAAAAAGAAAATCTTTCTCTGCTTCCTTTTGAGGAACATGCTCACAGAACTCAAGTCGATCACGTTCGGGAGCGTATATGACCGCATTTAACAACGCAAACAGCAACGAGATCACAGTTAAGTTTAACCTTACTGTCTCGCAAATGTTAACGCACGATAAACGAGAAAATCTTGTTGTTACAAATCCGTGTAAATGTGTGTCGTGACACAAGAAGATGAACCACATATCCATCAGCAACATGATGTGAAAATTTCTTTATCTCTACAAGTCTTCCAAAACTCATTTCGAGGGTCTGTATAACATCAAAAGAGAGATATAGTAAAGTGAAATCGGATGATTCCTTTTTGAGACACCCTGTATTCTCTTCATAAGATTTAGCTACATGAATACAGCTTATTTCATACCTGCATATTGATGCTCGCAGTCACAAGCCCCAACAATTCAAATGTTTTCAGAAAAAATAATTGGTCCAGCTATGTATTGCATTCATTCTCGGAGTCCTTGAATGCAATTCGCCATTATTCGTCTGCTTAAATGCCATGAATTCCGAAAAAATGAAGAAAATGCGTCGGAGATGACACAGGATCATTTGCGGCCCTTCCTGTGATTGTGATTATTTCTCTTTCATATTCATGTCAAAGACAATTTCGTTAGAAGTGCGGAACAGCGTATGGAGAATCGGTGCTCGAATCCCGAATAAAAGAAGAAATCTTTAAAAAAGATGCAGAACCGACTCTGCGACAACGGATTCGATCAGCGTGATCTTAATAAAAAGAAAAGAACTAAGTCAACTAGAAAGAAAACGAAAAATGACGAGATCAAAGTAAAAATGACTGTTGATTACATAAGCGATAGCTGTAATAGAAAAATTAATTCCCTTATTAATAAGTATGATCTACCAGTAATCTCAGATAGCAAAACTTTGAGTCAATAGCTCTCAATAGTCATAGTCAACAGGTCTCGTAAGCATAAAAATTGTGACTTATGCAATAGCCTCAATGATAACTATGCGTGTGATGATCGTCACGTAGTGTATCAATTTACTTGCTAATTCTGCCAACAAACGTACATCGGTCAAACTAGTCGTCCTTTTCATGCCCGTCTAAAAGAACATGCAAGTAGTTTAAAAGCTGGTAATAATAACAGTGCCCTTTCTGAACATGTGGAATATTTTCATCGGCACAACATGATTATTAAGGATTTCAACCTCATGATTCTTAGCAAGCACAATTCACTTATTGAAAGCCGCATTACTGAAGCTACAACTGTAGGTACATTAGGACTAAGAATCCAGGTCTGAACAGGAAACAAGACCTGGTTGGTTGACGGATGCCCGCTACTAAGCGATCAAATCAATCAGTATTTAAGATCCACTTCACATTTGTATTTCCGTCACATTCTGATTTTACTGGCACTGAGGCTGTGACAGAGTCACGAAACGTCTGCCTTTGTAAATAGTGTTAACTTTAACTTTTATTTTGAATTACAAGTGGATAAAAACAGTGAGAGAGACTTTTCACTAGAAAACTACTATGTGATTATTTCACCCTTATACTATAAGACGGCAACTTAGTCCATGAAGACCTTTAAAGCAATAATGAACCAATCGAATCTACTCCATTATTTGTGTCCTCAAAAATGCAATGTACAGGTCATCTACGTTTGCCCCGCTGTAGAACTCAATACTCGATGTGCTTAACTGTATAACAAGTTGCAATTCTAAATCGTGTATTTGACTTAACACTCTGACTCAACAAGTTGACTTACTTTTTTTCGATAACTCAAATGTTTGTAACTTTTTGCTTCATTTTGACCGCACACATTAGTTGAGATGATATTCAGAGAATAATTAGAGCAATTATTGACAGTTGCAGAAATTTGCTATCTTTTGTGTGTTAAGCTATGACATATGCTTGTCTGATTTTCATTTCATCTAAGTAAGCACCTACAGCCTTCACTTGACTTGACATAGTCATTTGTAAATATACTTCAAAGTCATATTTCACAGCTTCATTGACATTTAAACATTACAATCCGATCATTAAATCTAGACTATTATGAAGATGTAAGCAAGTTGATTTCTACGTGTTCTGCAGGTAGACACTGGTTTTTGAAGCATTAGGTCAATTCCCACCAGTACGAATCATTTCTTATCATGTAATAACATTTTCATAGAAAATTTATTTTTCTGTTAGAAGATGCAAAAGAAATAATAACTTTTGTTGAGACAGGGAAAACTGATAGCGAAAAAGTCATGTAAATGTGACCTGTTTTAACTGTTGAAGAAGAGATTAACATCTCAGTGACATTTGCGACATTGAAGATCAGATATGACTCATGCGAATATTGTGCGCTATTACGCAATGCAAATACTTGTGACAGATATTTTCCGAGAAGTTGCAGATGATGCGTTCGACATGTCCAATAATTCCATGAAAGAAATAATTTCAAGACATGGAAAATGTGGCACATTATTGAAACGGGAGATATACAGAAACTGTGAAAGATAGAAGATTAAATGCAATAAGTACATACTTGTTCAGAAAACTGCTTTTTATTATTTTAAAGATTTTTTTAATTGTTTTACTACATTTTGAAACCAAAACGTAATGAAACGAAAACGAATACTTATATTCACAAAGATAAACGACATGGTGACTATAGACATAAATTAATGTGATTTAAATATAAAGCACGAGGAATTTAAATGATTTCGGAAATATTGAACCGACATTCTTAATTTGTGATAGAACAATAGGCCTAAACGTCTATCGAGAGAGTCTGGATACTTTGTTCTGCCTTGAACACTTTGAAATCTTTACTTTTTTCAGATGCACAAAATTTGCACTTATTAGTGGATAAGGAATAAGAAAAGTATCATGAAATCTCCACTGAGCTGCACATAGGCTTTGGCTAATTCAAGAAAGTAGGATGCTGTATTTTAGAATTATATGTTTTCTTGCACCTTATGTGTAGAAGAATTCAGGACTCGGTAAAAATTGACGATTGATTGTAAGTTCAACCTTCTGAGATCAAAAGTACATGGGAATTTACTTGAATAATTGATTTACAAGAGTCACATTATGCTATATTCTGCCTCGTGCACCTCATATTATCAATGACGTATGACAACACTTTGTTTCATTTTAAATCAACCTACAAAGTGATTCTTGAAAAGGTTGCTGAGAATTAATGGAATTTTTCCTAATGACATGTTTTCTTTGAAGCCAATGAACATAGTGTGGTTTCTACAATTTGTTATCGTATGTAGCGCTTGCTGACAATTTTAACAAAAAGAAATCCAATTCTGCGGAAAGTGTAATTGAAGAGGCTTGGCTTTGCAGAGATTGTCAAGAGCATGTTTATTTGTTTAATTGTCAAGCTGAAATGTTGCAGCTTGTGGAGAAACATTTCATCTTTTAAAGATATCATTTCACTGAATCATCATTGCACTGAATTGCCTTGCATTCTCTATCTTTGGTCTTGCCCTTGTTCTTATAAATATCAAGCATCTTATGAAATGTTGTCAAACTGTCCCTCTCATGGTGGAATATGAAAGAAGTAATTCAAAATAAACCTACTTGTCTTAATTGCTTTGATTTGGGGTATAATTCTTTTTGAATTGAAAAAGCCTACTATCCATTTTTGTTACAAGAGGAATTCGTTATTAAAAGTCAAAGGTTGCCACATGAACGGAGATGAGCCTTTATCCGGATATAAGCCGATTCATCTAAGTTTGAAATAATCATGATATAAGTGTTTTTGGAATTAAGCGATCATGGCTTTTGGAGTCGGAGTCTTTTCAATTTGGCCATCGTTGGAATTATATTAAATGACAAAACTCAAGTTTCCGACTTATTAGTGTACATGTATCAGTATTGCCTTTCAGCATTTTCAACATTTTGTCAACTTCATTCACTCTTTCATCAATCAAAAGTATTACGTGTAGAAAATAGATGTGGTGCCTCCTTCGGTTGCTACCATGCTATCACTGCAAGACCTAGTCATGAGCAGTCAAAAGTAGCCTTGATAACTTGCAAATCTTTAATCTTTTAAAAATTGTCCAAAAATTGCACCATTTCGTGAAATCATTTTATTCAGCCTATCCTAGAATCAGCATTAGGAAACAGTTTTTTTTAAATTGAGCTCTATTTGCATAAGGCATTTCTTGTGGGTTAAGTATAAGGGGACCATTATGCCCCATAAGATCTTCTAAACTATAGTCTAATGTGACATACCTGCTAGCACCTGTTTCGCGCATGCTCTCTCCGATGGTGGTATCGGTTTTGCATTCCAAGTTGATCTTGTTACTCCAAATAGCATTTTGAAATTCAAGCCGTCATCTTTCTAAGTTGTGAGCTTTTTGAAAATTGCAAGTTCTTCTCTAATCTGTGAGAACAACATCGTTGTACAATAGAAAGGTTTACGTGATTCACTCAGTTACAGAAATATAAATATGTATTTATAAGTAGTGTGTGTAGAACATCAGTCCCTATAACAAGGTGGAAATTGTTTGATTATTAATTAACATAATCACTGGACCATGTTTATTGAACGGGTAAAATGCAGAAGTTGCAAATCAACTTAAAGCCCCTACTTCTAACCAATAGAAGTAAAAAACACAGAAATGTCGAAAATGAGGTCGTAACTTTTTTCATGTGTTTGAAATACTGAGTCTGCAAACAGCCACCTGCCACTCGGAGAAAGTCAACAAAAAGTTGTAAAAAAGTCATGAATGAAGCCACCCAACAATTATGCGTTCCGGCGTGAGATAAACAACTGAGTGGCCATAATACCCCATTGAGGCAAATATGGTTAAGTTAGTGACCTGCGAATCGGCAAATTCGGTAATCGGGTAGGTATTCGCGAATAGAATCGAAACTTGAATCGAATCATTGAAAGTTTGCTTAGGCCTACTTTAGCCTTTTGACTTGCGGTTTGCATAGCAGCGGGATACTGAAGATCTTGTAGATTCTTATTAACATGAGCAACGAGCAAGTCTCCCAAGTACCGATGGGCAGTTGTTTATCAATATCAAAAGACGCCACATGAAATTTTTAGGCTTGTTCTAAGAAAATATGCGATAGAAAGCCTTGCAACCGCGGATGGGTCGGACGCAGTGAACAAGCGATAGGTAAAAAAAGCTACATGTACATGTGCCATTTGTGAATGCGATGTCAAAAGAGTGCATTCTATCACCCATTAATGCTATCCAAGCAACGAAATATAGAGATAAATGAAGAATGCTGGCCATGTCATGATGCTCACGTCCCTATGGAATGTGGGCAAAAGGTTGCCAATTATGCATTTAATCAACAAGAAAGTATAAATGCACATCAAAAGCGGTTCGGAATAGATATTGAGGATGCATTGATGCCATGGCGCTCAATGAAATAAGCTGTTAAAATCAGTGGCTTTATTTTCCTTATATATATGCAGTTTGCTTTCTTTATAACTCACCTGTTTCGAGTAACATGCTGACTCTAGAGTAGGTTAGGTATAGTAGAGTAGGTTAGGCTAGTATAAGCTAGGTATTGAATGATGATTTGACATGTGACTTTATGTAAATGTAAATTGGCCTTGCTTTGCCAGAAAGGTAGTTTGATGATGGAAACTAGAATTTTAAGAACGAGAGTTTTATGTAAATTTATAGAATGTGCCAGGCTACGATTTTGACGTACACGAGCCCTTAAAATCCGAGGAAAAAGTTCTTCTTTAAAAAGTGAATTGAGAAACTTGAATGTTAACTACATAGAAAATAGGCGATCTATTTGAAGATATGGATTAGATATAGAAGTCAGATCTCAGAAATGCAGAAGAATTTCATGACATTCCGTAGCAATTATCATGTAGACATACATCATCCAAAAATATAAGTGCAACCCACACCACGACTCAAATTTAACTGTGCGTAACTATGGTCAGGTGCATGTTATACAATGTACATGAAGAAACGTGCTTCATTTTTCAATTCAGCACATTTTGTTTCTTTCGTTTTTAACCTCATGCATGTAGATAATCTATCATAGGTGAAAGCGCTTATGTGAACAGGCAATGATAGCACATTAATAACTGCAAATCTGCAAATGATATGCGACATGGTGGTCTGGACATATAGATCATGGTAACTTTTATACATGACTTCTTTCAATAATGAGAAGAAAACAGTTCTTTGGAAATGACAATACAAAGTAATACTTTAACAAATACAATCTGTAAAAGCTATTATTTTCACGTCATCGTAATAGTTTGTTATGTGCAGTCTAGAGTCATTTTGTAGACAAATAGATACACAATAGTGAAGGACATTTTCTTGAGAAGTGCCAAGTTTCTCTCCACATGTTAGGTATCTGACACATAAAAACTGCCGAAGAATTAAGCTTATTAAATTATTAATGAAGCTATAAAGCATCATTTTCTGAGCAACTTTCATAACCGGGTTCAATAACATTTATCTCCTCACAGAAACTGACATGTCTGGCATTTAGCAAGTAAATTTGCAGGATGCATTAACTGTGGATATGCTAGTGCATGAAAAATGAAAAGTCAAAGCGGAAACACATTGTACTCAGACACATTATCAAATCCATGGTTCAATGGTTTTTATTTGATTGTTGTGAGCGATTCCATATCAAGTATATTTATCTAACTCGACTATCTGAAGTGCTACATGTTGTGCAGAGAATGATATCTGTATCCCAACGTCTGTTCTTGCAGCTAATTACATTGAACAAACTTGAAAAATTGATCTTGTAAACTTTTACGTTGACACCATTGTAAGTTCACTTATGTAACACTTTTAATCACTTTCATGTTACATAAATCAATAATGCGGTGACAACAGACAGTACGTTCATCATTTGAACACTTATTGATACCATGTTAAATTGCATAACAAGTTTTGCTATTTTTAATGAATTCAGTTATTCCGTTTTCAGACGAGGAGGGTGATATGCTCAAGTAAAAGTGGACAGAGTCAATAATTTTTATCGGTGAGTAGATCATCATTGCTTAAATAGGCCTGTAACTAGGACATTAAACTCCAAGGGCAATCAATATATTAATCGTGCCTAGATTTTGAAAGCATTAATGAGTCGCAAAGCCGAGGCTGTAGGGATCATTGATGCTCGAAAAAGCTAGGCATGATTACAATTGTAGTGAATGCGTGTTATGATTCAAGTACATGTAAAAGTCTGTGGAAGTTTCTGGCTACTTACATAGATAGTGGTTTTTAAATCAGAAGCCGGCAACAACGACGATTTTTGCCGGCTCTGGGACGGCATCAATGAAATAATGCCACATAGCATTCACAATAATAATAATCGGACAGTTTTGACAGGAATCAATGAATTAATGGTCAAATGAACAGATCTACATGACCTGGCTGGTCGCAGTTTATGTCCTATCAGGATCTCATCTTTCTTATGGCAGCTTTCAGCAATTTTGTTGTGATGATTCGCGGTTATTGTGGGCGATAGTAGATGACCCCAAAATTAAAATAGGTTTCCAGCAATACAAAATATACTTTTCATCATTCAAACCTTAAGTTACCCACTTATATGGAGTAGAACAAACACTTTGGTTTAGAATGTTCTCAAATGCAGAAATTGCATTCGAGCCGAACCGCTGTCGTCACATGAGCTCGTCCAGACATTACAGGCTCTCTACTCATCAGAAATGATGCTATTTCCAATAAAACAGTACTGCTTCCAGGAGCAATGATGAGAGCTGAAAACAATTCAGGTCCACAATTGTTCACAAGGGGCACTTTGTATCTTACAAATTCACAATTGTTCACAATCGTCTGATTCGCAAGCTCAATCATTTGATAGCTATCTTCACAGTCAATGCGATTACTAATCGATAACAGTTCGTCATTTCGAATTCTAATTAATTCCTCCGTGTAGTAGATTAATTTCAACTATGCGCATTTTTGTTACTGTGGCACTGCTGAAATTAGTTAATTTATCAACTGCGACAATGAATGTCGCATAAACTAGGAGATGCAACTTTCTTCAAAAGTATGATTGAAGAGTTAAGGGATATCAGCAAAAGTTATTAGCATTTTCAATTTTGGTACAACAGTAGCATGCTATTGGCAGCAAAAACCAGTAGAGAAAATATTTGTTTCTAATATGATTTGAACAGAAGGAATATCCAAAACAAAAGGGCTTAAACTTGTTCATGATAAGTAATGTTTTCTCTTTTTAAATATCTAAATTAATTTCTAAATCAATCAAGGTCAAATAAGCAAATAATCAAATCCCAAAATGATACTTATGAGTTGACGTCTACTGTAATTAATTGAAATAATTGATTTTCCAGATTCCCAATTGTAATCAATTTATTGCAACAAATACATTTTTTGCCAGCAACGCATTTTTGAGGAAATCTGTTAAGCTCATTTATTTTTGCACAATTTCGCAGCTTAACACAGTTCATGTTCTGTAATTTGTTGGCGTCTCATTATACAGAATCTATGATTAATATTTGACTGCACCATTGGAAACACATATTGAAATGCACATGTGAAAAGTTTATGCCTGCAAAAATAATTATGCCTGCGTAAATAATTATTGTCTGCAAAACTGTCAAACATTGAAGCGGCACGATTTACGTTTAATGAATAAGGTCAAGTCTGAATTATGTAAATATGAATTCAAGTATCATGAATAACTATTATTCTGTTTTGCCCTTGATACAAAATTATGAGGTTTAAAGGATTCCTTCAACGTCTTGAGGTCAATGGGCGACTCACGGGAGAAATTGAAACATGCAATTTTAAAGGGTTGCTCTTGAATTAACTATAAACGCCAGAAACAAAGGTTCGTGAGATCTCTCATGAAAATCTGAAAAATTGCCGTTGAGGAATGTTCAACCCAGCAGATAGAAGCGGATTAGTGGAGCGATAAATGGCCCCAGTCTTCGACGTTAATTCTCAACTCATTTAGTGTATACATGAATGATGTTACAATTCTTCATTTCGACATGTGATTTCTTGTGACAAGCAAATCAACTGGAAATTAGTTTGTTCATATTTCATTCAACAAAATGTTTACAGTCAATTAAAATCTGAAAGATATTTGGAATTGTAAGATTTCGACAGAGTATGAATCCTTCTTCAAATTTCTTGCTTTAACTATTTCTTTGAGGCAATGATAGATTTGTATTAAAGGTTTCATCTCAAAAGGGAACTATTTCTCCGTTGTTCTTCGATTTCATCAATATTTCGAAGTTTCTGGAAAGTCATCGATTGGTATTAGGTTGAACTAATATTCGTTAACATGTCACATCAGGGCATCTTCTCCTTTTGCTTCTTCTTTTGCAAATTAAGGCATCTTCTTCTTTTGCTCCTGATAATTTCTGAAAGGACCTGGGGTTAAAGAAACATGGAGTGATTTGAAACATGTTTTTTTGCTTTTGCTTTTGTTGTGTTGGAGAAAGTTACAAAAAATAACACATGAGGAAACATCATTTGTACAAACCTGATGAATATTGGTTTTAAGGACATATTCTCAGCTCTCATAATTGTCTTTCTGCTTTCAGATGGATTAAAGACTGTTGTAATATGGTGAATAAGATAAGGCTTCTAAATATAACATCAAATGAATAGGTGCAATGTCATTTGTTCTAAGGGACAAAAATAACAGCATTAACAGCTTTAACGTGTTGTCTTATTTAAACCAATGTTTTAAAGATGTTTGAATAAAGGCATCTATTGTTTCTCTTGAACATTGCTTCAAAAATTGGTTTTGCACTCTGCTATAAACACAGTTGTAAAACCTCGTTTTTAAATATGACTCTAAACCGTGACTTCAAGCATGTGTGAGAATTTTACAACGGAGGTTTCATGTGTCTTTAGATATGCCTCTAAATACGCAATGTTCATTAACTATATGATTAAGATTCCAGTAATTGATGAATATTATAAAGACTAGTTGATAGGTGCTTGTTCAAAGTGAAAACAGCATTCCCACTCTCTTCTGATGAGTTTCCGCTGATATTGATGAAGAAGTGAAATTACTTCGTTTTAATACTCTGAATAGAAGTGCATCTTGGATCTGAAAAATGCGACTACTCACCATTCAGCTAGTATTCTTTAATTGTCTTAGATGTGCATGTATTTGACTTTAATTCTATCTAAAGTTCTAAAGTTGTGTGATTATAGTTTGACAGTGTTCAAACAGTGATCGAATTTGCTCATAATTACGCATACAGTATATTCAGATTTTTGGTGATAATCGAGAAATTTATGACTTCTTTGCCTCCTTGCCAATAATACATCAAATTATCGTTAAATAGAAGTTGTTTAAAGAAAAAATGCATTTTAGTTGAAATGTATGTATTGAGTAGGTATCAAAGTTAGGAGCCCAAGTATTTGTAAAATATATTTTTTTGTTGTCATAGGCCTTTATATGTTTCGACCAGCTTCTGGATCCTTATGATGATGACCAAAGAGCTGGTCGAAATATATAAAGGTTTACGACAACAAGAAAAAGATATTTTACAAATACTTGGGTTCCTACCTTTGATATTTGAAAAATGACTCTAAGCCTCTTTACACATTATGTATTTTAGTATTAAAGAATTTTTACATAAAAATCATAAAATTCGCTTATCTGATTTTCTTTCAGATCATGAACAACACTGCTTTTAGCATCTAGTCAAGCTTTGCACAACTTTCTCATTAATGAAAAAGGACCATTTTTTAAGTAAATAAATGAGCGTGTAAAATATATCTGCTAAATAGTTAAATATGTTCATTTATTCATTCTCTTACTCTCTTGCTGTGTTTTAAGCATATCTCTAAAAACTACATTTAAATTTTTTTGACAAGTAACCATCATTATCAATGCTTGTGCTCGAACTTCGAATTTCTATACAATGCGTGACAAGTTGAAGTAATGCATAAGCGATGTTTTTTATTCGCAAAACACTGTTGGTAGAAGAAATTTGCAAATTTCTCTCACTTATAACTGTTGAGATGTAGGTGCAGATGACATTTGTAATCGATACCTCGTCGCCCATAGTTTGTTACAGAAGCCGAATTGCAAGTTCATTGCGCCCCGCTTGCAACATCGAATTTTAGAGTCAAACACATTTAAGTTTGATATCGCAGACATCATTATAACAAAGTTGTTCGTACATTTCTTCTTAATTTGAAAATGAAGAAGCTCTTGAACATTTGATGCGAAACTTGGATATATTTCTTAATGAAACATTTCTAACTAGCAAAATTCGGAAGTTTTGCTTTAAGTTTACATATACATACAGAATTGACACTCAGAATGCTTACACTCTAATCCGTGGAAGAGAATGTTTATCTTTATTCTTTTATAAATTCTTAGTATAAAGTTTTCTATTTCATTATTAAGCATAATTTGTAACAATAATTCCTAGCCTATGTATGGAGAAACTGGTTGCAAACAAAGACATCTAAGACACTTAAATGCTTTCCTGGCGAATACGAATAAACTGGAAAGTGAATGTAATTCACCTTCAACTGCATGCGAATAAAAGTAAAGCATGAAAAAATATAACAAATATCTACATATACAGAAAGTAGCTTTCAGCAGTCCAGAAAGACACTCTCCTGCGCTAAGTCGGGCAAAAACGGCAGATCACTGACTGCAAAGCAATGAAAATATACTAGTGCTTCACAGAGTGGACAGATGCAAAGAGACGCGGTCTCAATAGCAAGATGACCGAGTCTTCATCTCGCATCGGGTTCTTTCATCTTAGACGATCAGCCAACCCCACAAAGACAATTTGAAAAAGTTGTACTGACGCAAGACAACTTTATAATATGAGATTACACAGAAACCCATTGCCTAAATTTACAAAATGTCAAAAAGTCTGGATGATTATGGATGCCAACAAAAACTCGCTGGCAGTAAAAAAAGTCACAATTTTTTCTGTTTTAGTTCCTCCTAAATTTCCTCGTAAAATCGCTGTTGTGAAGCATTTGTTTCAATATCCTTTTTCATCTGATTTAACTTGCTTGTGAAGAAAAATCATTAGTTAACTTAGGATATTGAGTGAGTTTAACTTGATCATTCTCGGTAAATATAGAAATATGATTTCTTCCCACCTATTCTATTCTGCGTAAGAAGACTATGAATAAATCATGAGTGAAAATACTCATGATAGCTTTGAACTTTATAAAGGAAATTTTTATCAGAAAAGTTTCTCAATTTGCTGAAATCTTGTGAACACCTTGAATTTGAGTGAGTTTTAGGCAGCCATCTAAAACTGTCATTCCGCTATCTCAAAGGAAATTCCCGTTAATTCAAAAAAATAAATGTTGATACTTGTCCTTCGTTAGAATAATTTCATAACTCACGACGAGGAAACCGTTGCCGTTGCATAGAATAGTATCAAAGAACGTTTCATGAAATGGATTGAAATTTCGAAATAGGAATTTTTGAAAAATGCGCTTTTAATCAATAGTGCATGTAATTGTGAGACTCTTGTGAGTTCGTGTTTTTATGATTAGCCTGAAAGATAGCTCAGTCAAGTTTGAAGCAGGTATAGAAAAAAACTGTTGATGTGCAAATGCTTTACATTTGAGAAAATTTCAACGAATTCAGACAATATTAGCTAAATAACATGTTTTTATTCTACTAAAAGATTTCAAGCTCATGCATATAGACACATTCATGTCATTCACATCCATTTTTAAAGGAACAAATTCCTTGAAGCTTTTCCTTCATGAAAACTGTGCTGAGAATAAATCAAATTTTGTTGTTATTTATCTTGTGTTCAAATGTCCGCTTACAGATGTTTTTGGTGAACGTGCCAGAGTTTATGAGGATGTTGTACGGGTATGATGCGTTCTATAAAGATTATACAAAGTCTTCCAGTAATTAAAATTTTCTGTCTTTTACAGCCAAGTTATGAACACGATGTGCTATTTCGCATCCTGACAGTCATGGAAAGAAATCAGTGCATACAAACGTTTTTAAAACAACTCGACTTAAACTCGGCCTAAACGAACCAGTAACCTGAAAAATGCCAGTGGATTATTAATAGATCACTGATATTTTCACAATTTATGAAATATTCCCAGGTTCGACCATTACGAGATATAATTAAATACATTTACACTTAACGAACACAGCTTTTATGCAATTCGCTCCAAGATCTTGTTGAAAACGCTATTCTCGTGTTCTTTCGAAATTTCCAAATCAATTTTTTGAAGGGATGCGTCGATAAAGTACGGCATCATTTATCTAAGCAGCATGCAAGAATGATATGAAAATCAGTTGAACATAACAAAATATGTTAATTCGCTGAAGTAGCAGTCGTTTGCAGGTAAACATATCGTCGTAAATGCTGGTCGCTGTTTAGTTGCGTATGAGCATCCGTTAATAGGATAAAGTTATAATGTTTGCAGAGGCCAGCTGTATGGTCCACTAACTAATGCGAAGATGGCTTCGAGAATGTCTTTGAAACTCCGTTGATAATCATAAAGATATTGTAATATGAAATCCATTTGGATCTTTTTGTTAACAATGTTGTATTTTGATTTCGTATTGATGAGAATATTGGGGAGTTAGTCTCATTATCTGTTTGGAAGCTCCCCATGTCAGATATTTGACACATAAGTGAAAAGCAAATTTAATTTTGCTTTTCACTAATGTGTCAAATATCTGACATGGGGAGCTTCCAAACAGATAATGATTTCGTATTGTTTGCAAAAGTATCAGTACACGATTTCAAAAATAAGAAAGCGTCGAGAAATCAACCAAATCATTCGATCAAACATTTCATTCAATTTGTTCCAATGAGAAACAGAACTCACGATAATAATTGTATTAGATTCAACAAATTTCGACTTTTAGCTAACATCAATCAAAATTATGAAATCGATGTGCGAGTAATCATCAAATGAGAAATAAGAACTCAAAATAAATATAGCTAGATGCAATGTATCATCTTCAAACTTAAAAATGATTAAATTCAAATGAGAAAAATGGCATTCTTACAATAGGAGAAGCAGGAATGCAAGAGGAATGCAAGTATGTTGCGTCCTTAGGCGACACCGATCAAATCCTATAGTAGATGATTCATTAATGATTCGTCAGTGCAGCTTCGTAGATAGAAATTCAGGAGTCGATTGTGTTACGTGTAAATATATGATTATAAGGAAAAACAAGCACAACATAAAGAAGTATTTAATTAAGTCACTCAAAGACTCTGCAATCAATGGAGCATAAAAGTAGACAATATAAATGTGACTTGGATTGCCAAAACTTCGAATAAGGACTAGAGCAGGAAATGCAAACATCACATAGTTTGCACAGGTAACTAGGGAGAGCTTATGAATCTTGAAATTCAAATCTCCAGCCAATTACGTGAACAGCATAGAACTTATAAATATAGGTCTGCATAAGTCATCATGGCGAGCTTGAAATATCACAGATAACATAGAAGCATACATGTAGATTACTTGCACATGACTTATGTAACACCCTTCCCCATAAAAGAATAAACTTTTGCAATGCCGAAATGCAAAATCATGAAAGACGCGACGCGACAGGCAGTCGGCAATTACATTGTCTCTCCCTTTAATATGATTGATCACTAAATCATTATATTATAAATAAATATATTATTATAATATAATTATATCATAAATCATTATTATTGTATCATTTGGAGCATCAAACTCCAACGCATAAATCTTTGACTTCTGCATTTCATTTTCTGCAAGAAATGATTGTGATCACTAAAACATAAATCGTCAAATGGGACGAGTTAACATAAACACAGAAGTGCTGCAAAGAAATGATGATGGCAAAGCTCTCCTTTTACATTGTTGAATAGTTTTTTGATGACTATTCAACTTCCAAGAAAAGAGACAAATAGGATCATCGACACCATCATCACCTTCCTGCAGCAAAACACCCAATGGCGATGTCACTTGCATCGACCGCAATCTTGAATAGTTTCTGAAAATTTGGAGTAGTCAAGATTGGTTCATGCCACAAAATAGCTTTATCTTCTCAAATGCCTCATTGCATGAAGATGTCCACTCAAATTTTACTTTGTTCGACAAGAGGCGTGTCAAAGGAACTGTGATGCCAGAGAAATTTGGGCAAAATTTCCGGTAGTAACCCACCATTCCAAGAAATCACAAAAGCTGTTTCCAGTCCATGGGAGTAGGGAAATTCAATATTACATCAGCCTTAGCATCCACTGGTTTTACTTTACCTTAACCAACGACATGACACAGATACGTATCTGGACTATACACTAGTGTTGCACGGGCAAGTAAATATGATTGTATAATTATAGTCATATCTTTCTCTTAGAATTGAATATAATAAGCGCTTACTATGTATGTATGCTAAAGAATCAATTTCATGAATTACAATCTCGCTAGCTAGAGTTTGTTAAGCATATGGAGTACTACCGTAGCTGAAGATTATATTAGATGACTCGAAATAAAAAATCGCACATTTGCAGTTTTCAATTTCACAGACTGAAAACTGTAATCTTCATGAAATCGGCCTGATGTGCGGCATTAGGAACAATGGAAAGGCAGAAAGTCTTTCGGACTATTATCATGTATTATGATATACATAAATATAAGATAAAGAGAAACCAAAATATTGATGGGTATTTGATTATGATGATTTTTAATCTTCTGCGCCTTTGATCGCCATTCTTTTTGATCTCATGTCAATCCCTGAAATAAGATAAGACAGCTACCTCCCAGGAGCTGTATGTTACAACATTTGCGTGATACGCTGGTACATAGTTGTAAGCTATACTTTCCTTGCGTCTGAATACTCCTCTCATAGATTCAAGGCACGATTATCTGAGAAGTCATTCTCAAACAACTTCGAAATTTTACGACGATGATAGAATTCCAATTTTCTGGTGCATGTCTCTGATGAGATTAGCTTTTCTTGCTTGGCGTGGAGTTTCTAATGTTACTTGAGCAAAGACTGTGCATTCGACAATACTGTGAATTATATTGCAACGTCGCTTACGATTGAGATTTTATTCTAATATTTCATCGGTAGGCGTGAATGTACCGATTTATTTTGAAATTCATCATTCTCAAATGTCCTTGAAATAGACATGAGAAGAGATATTTATCAATCCCTTTATTCTTGATATTAAAATAAAATTGGGAGCGTTATAAAGTTTGTGTGGCTTAATTTTCGAGTTTGCTGCCTTTATGTTAAGTTTACAATTGTCCAAATTGCTAACTAGCAGATTACATTCTACGGCAAATCAAACTATTCTATAACTAGCAAATCAAATCATTCTATTGAATTGAGCTGTGAATGATTGTAGTCATAACTTACTGCATGGTTTGAGCTCTACTTATTTAACCGTGCATGTGGATTAATTAAATGTTCTTGGTTTTATTATTTTGTGCTCAATAAGTCAAGCTTTATTTTTTTTCTGAATGATGTTGTGGACCCATTTTTTATATGACGGCTAATTATGATCATTGTTTTTGATTGTTATATTTCACTCTTCCTGCATAAGGTATTTTGTGACACGAAAAGCGTGAAAATTAAAAAACACTCTTGTTGACGGTTCGTTGGTGATGAGCGAGGTGCAAACTGACTTTGACGCACTTTGACGGATTGCTGTGGCTAAAATACTGATGCAATAGAGACGTCATCATTACATAACATTTCCTAACTTTTATCACACTGAACTCATGTAATATATCAGCTTTTATCCATACTAGAAATACATTATCGAAATAGTTATAGGCTTGTGGGTGTTTAGAGTGCTTTTTACACTCCCAATATGCGAAACATCAGATGACTTTAAGCACTTGTAGATTATTGTTCTTTCTTCTGTATCATTATCATGACAATAAAACGCTGGAAATTTCTCCAAAACAGTAAAGAAATACATCTCATATGCGGTGTATGCAAGATATTAAAAAGATTTCATTAAATGACATCGAAACTTCCAACACATTGATGATGCAATTAACAAGTTACTCTAATCAGATATACATATTCTATGGCTAGCACTCTTTGAAAGTATACGAAATAATGTGTGAATGGCGCATATAATGTGCAGTGATTTTCAATGAGTCTTGTGGGTCTTTTTGTTTGCAAACACAGAATTAGTTTGTTTTACTCTTTCAGTCTACTAGAAGTGAAGACTAATTCAAAACGATGGCACATGCTGGAACTTAGTAAGTGGGCTAGAAGGAATTCCTAGTACCTTACGGACATAGGAAAGAGTCGCGCGTCGCTTGCGTATTGCTGTGAATTCCATCTAATTGCTTCGATTGCCACGATTCCTTCAGATTCGGAGAATTCTGAGCACAAGTTTTCTCCATAATGTTGTTCCTTCCGATCCTTATTAAAGAAAATACCAGGCGCACGAAAATTGGTTCACCTGATGATTTCACCATCTTCTTCTCAGCATTCCTCACTGCATACACTTTATGTACCATCGTATTTGTCGGTCAACAACTACACCATTTCCATGTGTAATATAGAAGAGGTCAATTGTAATATCGAACTGTGAATTTGTAATATAGAAATCCATCATGCAATATCGAAAATGTCAAATCTAATATAGAAATCTACATTTGTAATATCGATGTCATAATCGGTGATGAATGAGGGAACTGTTGTACTGTTAAAGTAGTCTGCACTGTACCTTTTTGTGTATATCTCGAGAAGCTGAATCAATTTATTAGAGACGGTAAAGAGATCATCTGGATGGATTAATCCAATGTGAATTTGTTTTGCCGCAGAACAGTTGGAAGATCAAGAAAGGGTACAAGAGCAGTGAGCATTGGACTTAAAGCTCCTAAAGGATAACAAACATATTTTGGCCTATAGCCTATCATAGGCCTAATCAGCATACGGTACCTAAGCTAATGGATTTTATAGGCATTCGTAAACAGCCAGCGAAATTGCAATAACTGGTTAAAATTTACATTCAAATCATCAAAGGGGATGCAGATTGCAGATGATAGCCTAATGGAATTTTTGATAGCCTTTCAATTGATTTGATGAATTGTCAGTTTTATTGTAATAGAAATAATTAGTTATACTGGGTACTGTACTTTCTAGGAATAATGATTCACTTACATACGCATTACATTGTGCCTAATTGCAGATTTTCAAAGTTATGCATCTTGCTAAGCTGGCAAGCATCACCACTTTGCTAGATGTGAACTTCTATTTTAGACTGTTTGGGATGCACAATTTCTTTGCATAATCTACATTTAAATCTGCATGGGTAGCACTCAATTGCGCTACATATATTCATAGCTCTTTTCCTGCTTAATACCGGTAGTTTCAAATGCGTATAGGCCTATACATTTAAAATAAAAAAGATGACATTTTCATTCCATCATATGACTGTTTATAATACATGTAAAAGTTACAAAGTATTACAATTTGCAACATTGACAAGCACAAACGTAGCAATTTTCAATGTTTCTCAGACACTGACAGTCAGATCGTCCAAATTCATGACAGCCGCATGATAGGTTGCCGTATGTTGGTAGGCCCGGACACATTGCGCATTACTAACTGTTGAAATAGCCGGTGTCATGATTTCTTCGAGATGTATTAGTCTCTGCTCAGCAACACCACTTCCAGTTGTATGAGGTATCCGCAAATGCTGCTTGATGTGCGCCTTAATGATGCTCCATATATACTCGATCGGATTGAGCTGCGGCGAGTATGGTCCAAGACGCAAAAGCGTCATACCATCCCTCAAGCTTGTTTCAATTTGTGAATGGCATGGCGCATTGTCGCATACAAGCACGATGTTGCTCAAAGTCTTTCCATTTTTTTCTAATTCATCACTTAGATTGGAAATCCACTCTGCTACACTTTCCTTCTTGTTGGAGCCACGTTTGGTAGTAATCTTTACAACACCCTCAGTTGACACGGCTCCTAGCATGTGGACGTTTGGGCCACGGGATGCTGGCAATGTGCTCACTGCTCTTGTACCCTTTCTTGATCTTCCAACTGTTCTGCGGCAAAACAAATTCACATTGGATTAATCCATCCAGATGATCTCTTTACCGTCTCTAATAAATTGATTCAGCTTCTCGAGATATACACAAAAAGGTACAGTGCAGACTACTTTAACAGTACAACAGTTCCCTCATTCATCACCGATTATGACATCGATATTACAAATGTAGATTTCTAGATTACATCTGATATCTTCTATATCACATTTTGAAATTCGATATTACAATTGTAGATTTCTATATTAGATCTGACATTTTCGATATTGCATGATGGATTTCTATATTACAAATTCACAGTTCGATATTACAATTGACCTCTTCTATATTACACATGGAAATGGTGTAGATTGCTTACCTGTCGCCCAGTATTTGGTTGATCACAGAGCGGATTTTGATAGGGAGATGGCTTATCTAACCATCGTGACATAGCACGTTCCACATATCATCGGAGAGGAAGGGATTTGATTTCGGTTCCTCGCAGCATCTTCTCTGCTACCTGTCTGGTAGGCGTTCACGATGCATTAATTTCGGTTAATCATCCAGTCTGCTCGAGACGGAGCTAGCCTTGTGATGGCATGGTACAGTGAAGGTCCTACCTGTCCTTTGACCAGGGAGACTTATGTCGTAGTAACACAATGCTACTACCTGTCGGTATAGTGTTCTGGTTGATCATTATTAAACTTCTATTTTGCTTTGATAGGGAGTTGACTTTGTTGATGTAGACAAAGAGTTGCACCGTCGCTTGGAGTGAGAGGGAGGCTGGGTTCTCATCTGCCGTAGTGCATGAAGGGATGGCTGTGATGTGGTTCCCATTCCGCATACAAGCATGACGACCAGTGATGACCAGCATGACCTACTCATAGACTCGTGAGCAGGGAGTTGTATGGAAGATGTCCTCTTGTGTTGGCGGGCAGGAAGCCCAACGCCGAGTGCTTGTCAATCTGACTGGATGCAGCCTAACCCCTGTATCTCAGGGCAAATGCCACCTAAGCGAGATGAGCTCTCGTCCCGTAACCGCACTGCTCTTTAAAGGAGCAAGAGCTATCATGGAAAGATAGTGGGGAGTACTAACCAGACTAAAGGTACTGTACATACCCGCGGAGAGTGGCTTAAAAGATGACGGTTCGTGGTAGCTTTGATGGAGGACCCACATGTTTCCCTAAAGGATACCAGACGACCGTTGAGTGTGTGGATAGCGTCGTTTTTGAAGAGATTCAGGCCTCCGGCGGACTTGACGGACTTTGTTCGGCTTGCTCACTTACCTCCGAACCTTCGGCTCGGCGCATGATCGCATCGCTCACAACGTTCGCTCAATCTAGCTAGACAGCGACGTATGCTATGGTGTCTTCGATGTGATATCACGACACGCACGCCACTCACTCACTGGCTCTGGTGTCCAAAACTGGATGACAGCTTATTTTTTTGCCATTTCTGACAGAGGGTGATATGCGAAATATCCATTTGAAAACACTGTAGGAGATGTGCCATTTTGATGTTAAGGACACATGAGATACTTCCATTCTAGAAACCGAAGCCGCGCGCGCAGATGAATCTAATGCTGTGTTTGTAATATTTCATAAGGGGGTTCATTCTTTAAACAACGTATGTGTTCATTGTTTTCGACTGTCATCCAACACTTCTACATATTATCTGTGCGAGGCATCAATGATCATAAATGGCATTCGCAAATGTGTCGAAAAATTCTGAAATGCTTAAATGTTCCAATTAAAATGCAACATCCAACATATGACCAAATAATTGCATGAAAACCGGGTGAAGATATAAACCGTGTACAAATAAAAATTGCAAAATTATGATCGCAATCTTGCAGTGTCCTTGCCGATGAGATGTTGATTATTCTTTCCAATTATTCAGCGACAGAAAGTTCTATGAAAAAGCTATTATTCCTAAATGTATGTAATAGATAGAAGCAGTTCGACATTCATCAGTGTGGAAATAAAATTTTCTCTTTTTTCTGAAGGTTTCCATTCACTAGTTGTGTCAATTTTTGACAAGAGCTAATGATACAAGTTCCGTGAGAGACAGACGAGAGTTTGTTGGAAAAAGGAAAGTAAGAAGTCTGAGTATGTCACGCTAATGACTGCTATGTTAGTCAAGCGAACTTGGTAACCTAGAGATTCCGATCAAAAAATTAGCAACTCCCGAGGAAGCTCGACAATCCGTGAAGGAATTTCATAAAATTATTAATCAACCTTCATGACACTCTCAGATGTGATATAATTGAGTGTGTCAGTCGAAATTAGTTACAAATTGCTAAACGAATATAATTATAAATCGTTTTTAAGACTTTCGTGCCGAGAGCTAATACTAAGAGATTTTTTCGGAGTCAACTGATTTCCAAACTAAGCGTGTTTTATTTATTTCAAGTTAATAATGAATTGCCACAATAAAGATGTCTTGCATCAGCCATTTGGCTGTAGCTAGCCGGATTCCTCAACTAATTGAATTAAGATATTCTGAGATTAATTTGATATTGCTTTCTCCTCAAAGTCGCAGACCATTAACTCTTGCGTCATCGAGAAGAAGAAGAAGATGACCAAAATAACACCATCAAAACGGGAACTTAAGCGTCGTGCAATAGCAGCTTAAGACCGCATGACTAGCCTAACACCGACTTACAAATTTGTTAATTAGGATTTGCATACATAAGCTGTCTTTTCAATTAACTAGTATTTCCAAAACCAATCTCGGGATTCGAATTTCTATTACATACGAGCTTCTGAGCGCTTCGATCGTCTTCAAGCAGGCAGGAGTAAAAGTGAAGCCAGAGGGCAGCGCTATTCAATCACATTGCCAAGAATAAAATTCATTTCGACTACGTGATGCAACATTTGACACAAAGACATTATTCAAGCACTATATACAAAACTTGTAATAGACCAATTTTGCAGTGATTAATAGCCAATTGTTAAATAAAATAAAGGACAAACACTTTTTCATTGGAAAATTTTGTTTACATGCAGTGAAAAGGATAATGTGTTCATGAAACATCTTATGGAGTTTCATGAAAAGTTAAGTGCACCTGTAATAAAGAGATCTAGATGTCATTCGAAATTTTGTTAAAATATGGTATAAACAGAGATGCTGCTACTCACCACAATTTTCCTGGTTCGAGAATGTACCTAGCAGACAAAACTCAGATGTAAGGAAAGACAATTCTCAAACCCGAGTGTGAGTGACAAAGTTTAGTTTCTGTTATCTGTGATAGCGGTGTGCAATGCACATTTTGTCTTTAAAATCTATATGTGAGTAAAGTTCTGCTTTTCTTTTTGTCTTTCCTATTTAGTATTATTATTTTGTTCACAATCATAGTCTTTGCATTCATTTTCTGTAGGTATATCATAAAGCATATTGTTAACTGTCTTGATTTGGGTATTAAACATTACACTGTTTTTTATGTTTGATTTTTTATCGCGTCTGTAATATAGTTAGTCCACACCTTATGACAGTTTGACAACAACATCCTCTATGAAACTCAAAGAGAATGGATGCAATATACAAAGACAGTAATTGTAAGAGTAATAATGATAAGAAAATAGGCAAATAATAAACAAAAATACTGATAGTAGCATGCTTCAAGTGCCATATATTAGTGATAAATGCAATAAGTTAATAAAGTCATTAAAACATGATTTACCCATTTAAGTTGCTGATAATTATAGGGAGCAGTCTGCTAAGCATCTCAGTCATAAGAGGTATAGAAATAATTTGGATTGTGGCATTTGCTCGCAATTAATCAAATGCTGTTGTGGTGATCAATTCGTAGTCTGTGCCAGCGCTATAACTAATTATTTTGATAATACTGCTTGAAGTTGACATGAATGCACAGGAATGAGCATAAAAGAGCGATTAACAGCAAATCCGTAAGTAGTGAGATTGCATTAGAAAAAAGCATAACAATATTGGGACATCGGGGATTTTCAAGTCGGTTTCATCGCAAGCTCAATGACACACAAGACAGAGCATCTACTGAATCAGAGCTAGCACACAGGTTCTGCTCAAAATCAAAAGAAAACATGAACAACCGGAGTATAGTCTGTCTTCATGCTTCAATCACCTCACATTTGACACACAACTGACGTTGGATTAATCCTAATTTTTCTAGTTTTATCATAATCATAATTACGTCATTGAAATTCACTTAAATCCTTTATCTCAATCATGATCAATGATATGAGAATTTAATCGGAATCACGTTAACTAATCGACAAGCTTTTAAATTTGAATTCAAAAATCTAGTTTGATTTTTTCCTAATTCATCCCAACATGAGATCAGAACGATGGACATCTTTTATTGACCAACAAGGTCTGCATTTTATTTGTTTCGTAATTTCGAATTGTGATTCAATCCAATCTGCATGTAATTGAAAGAGAAGAATTCCTGCTCTTTTCTCTATATTTGTACAAGGATGATCAAAACATGTTCAATAGATTATCGGGTCTACATTTGTGTCTATTTTTGAGCTTTGATAGCGCCAAATTAAATCGCACTATTACTAATTTAATAGATTTATTGATCGGACAAGGAGATCCATTTAAATTAAAACTATAGTCACAGTATTTGACATTTTAACTATACTGCTTGACAAAAACTCTCAACACTTGGAACTACCGGAACCAATATTTTCGTTAATGTAGCAGCATCAAAACCAAAAGTTCAAATGATAACAATTCATTTCACACATATTTAGCAACCTACAAGACCGCCCCAGCATTAATGCAAACTCAAATTCTACTAGTTTTCTCAAGTTCATAGAGTACATTCGATCTCTCTCGCTCAATGCATCCCCATTCGTCTTCAACCAATCTATCAGAAAGTGTGTCGATGCTGGTGGGAGAATGTGGAGGCGAGTATTTCACTCTTTTTACCAAGCTCATCCCACATAAGCTCGATAGGTGAAAGATCCGCAGAGCGTGAAGGCCATGGGAGTTAGGCCTACTCAGCTGCTGAGCTTTTATCACCAGACTGATGTGCTCTGTGCAGCCGCGTATTGTTATTTTGGATGATGAGATGGTGGCCCTTTACTGTTGGAAAAACAGACGGAGTTATAGTTTTTACCACCCATGTATCCACTTAAGCCAATCAACTATCAAAATAAGGCAGTCGATTGTCCAAATAGTTCACCCATGTATCAGAATAGAGCACCGAAGTGTCATACTACACCACCCAAGTGTAAATAAGTTCAGTCAAGTATCAAAAAATCCAATACATGCTTTTTAGTGTTTATTCCTACTAATATCTATGTCCATAGGTTTATGAGGATATTCAAAGCATGTTTAATTAATGAATTACCATGAAAAAGGTGAAATATGATTAGGAGAAATTACTGAGTCATTCAGATTTTCAGAGTTATTCGCCGAATATTCACCCATCAAGCTATGTTATTTAACTCATCAATTAACATCTATAGTAAAATTTGAGGAAAAAACATCATCTCATCCAGATCCGATACATGTATTGAAAAATCAGGCCACAAGAAAGAACTGTAGGCCTATTCACATCAAAATGTCAGCTTTTTGAAGACAATCAGGAATATGTCTCTGCGAGTGAGCAAACCAGTGAGCCGCTTTAGATGCAGTTATGACACTAACAGCCTGTTCTGCCAGCTGTGTCAATGTAGCCAGACGCATGTCATGTGTTTGAGTCAGCAAGTCTTGCCGCACTTCCTCCAAGCTATTTTTGAGGGACCACTTAAATGCACTTATTGCATTCTCGACCAGATTCAAGAATGGGGAATAGGGTGGTAAGTACACACATTGATGTTCTGGTCTCAAGTTAGGTCCACCATCCTCGGGACTTGAGTTGTTGAGTTGAGGGAAAGTCTTCTCCTCTTTCAGCAGCCTGAAAAAGCCTCTGCTTATCGTCATCTCTTATTCGCTGCCTCATCATCTCGTTCGTCAGCACAGTTAGACTGATAATTTGATACTTGACTGCACATGTTGACTCTTGATTGCTTTATTTTGATACATGACTGCAATTCACAACGATCAGAAGTGTCCTTTCTTGCATTTGACAATAATTGACTGCACTTATTTGACAAGTGACTGGACTATGTGGATACATGGGTGGTAAAAACTATACAACCTCGGAGAGATGACATTCCAGATGATAGCAGTTGTTCGTCCACCGTGCCAAATACCGGCCAAAATCCTGATACCAACATCGCCGAATCGGTCATGTTCTAAAATGCAGCAGCAGGCTCTATGTATATTTCACTTACAGAATTAGATTGTTAAGCGTATCACTTTGCTAGAGGTGCAAGTTGATTCAAAACGATGGCACATGAAGGAACTTACTAAGTGGGCAAAAAGAAATTTTTAATACCTTACAGAGGTAAGATAAATAGACGTGCGTCGCTTGCGGATTCCTGTGAATTCCCTCAGATTCCTCCGCCACGATTCCTCCAGATTCGAAGAATTTACAGATTGTTTCATAAAAAATGGATCACCCTTAAACAGCGCCTTAACTTCAACTATGTCTAACTCCGCTAAACTTGAACGAATTTCTCTGAAATTTGGAAGATATGTCAGTTGTGCTTACTAATATCATTGTTGGAAATTTCAAGCATGAATATTGAGTTGTTTTCCTGTTATAGATAAAAAAGTAGTAGATAATTTGATCCTCATTTAGCAATGTTACACAAAATCATACCTCACTCTTATAAAATTACATTTTTTTCCTTTGTTATGTAATATGTTGTTCTACAAGCCAAAATCTATCAAGCAAAACAAAAATAAAGAAAATTGGTCAATCAGAGCCAGTATAGCACCATTATTCATCAACAATAATGTAACTGCTACATGTGATTAACTGGACTTCATGTTCCATAGCTTCCTGACTTCGTTGCGGTGGTGTTGGCAGCACTCCTGATTGCTTTCAGCTAGAAATCTATCTCTTACCGGTTGAAAACAATACAAAGCACAAATGAACAATAACGAGATCGCATTCACAAAAGGCAAAGTGTCAGCCTTGCCAGAACTAGGGTACCGAGACATTTACATCGTCCCCGGGTACAAGGTGGTGCGACTCTACTGATTTGGGCTGGCATTTGGACCAATGGCCGCTCTGAACTTCACATACAGCAAGGAACCATGAATTCTGAACGCTATGTGAATGTTTTACGAATGAACATTGGCCAAATGACAGATCAACTTGGTGATCTATCGACTTGGCCATTTATGGATGATAATGCTACGTGTCACAGGAGTAGTAGAGTCAACTTATGCAAGTCTCAATTAGGGCTTAGGACATTATCTTGGCCAGCTCGTTCTCCTGATCTGAATCCCATAGAAAATGTATGGAGTATTCTAAAACGTAACGTTTGTCGTTCACTGCTACCTACAGATGGCGTATCACAACTTACGTCACTGTTAAAAAGAGAGTGGAGAAAGTTAGATCAGTCAAAAATCAACGATATCATCGAATCAATGCCTAGACAAATTGGTAATGTCATTGACAATAAGGGTAGGGCCACAAAATATTAGCTTCTTAAGAACCGTTACTGTATCATAGCTTATCAGATTATATAAGGACATTTAAATATATTAGGGACATGAAATAACATGAAAAATGCCTTCTGTATCATACTTATGTTTTATTTAGTCAAATTTTAGGATGATCCACTTTTTATGAAACGGACTGTAGATAATTGCGCAAAAGTTTCCTCGATAATGATGGTCTTCCGATCATTATTAAAAAAGATTGCAGGCGCACAAAAAAACGTTCACAAACTTCTCTGTAGAACTTGACATCGACTGTGTCTGGTTGATAACATTCACTAAAACTTCGCACTATTTGGCGTGTTTGATATTGAACTGGCTGCTCATTGTTCGATTTCTATGGTATTATGTCAGCAGATTGTGCCTTTTCATTAACGTTACATGTTCCAATGCTTCCTTTCTATAGTCAAACAGAAGAAGAGACGACCAGTCTAATTCTGTGCTTTCACTAGACCAGGGGTGCGCAACCTGCGGCCGTACGGCCTCATGCGGCCGTAGCAGAGGCAAAGTGCGGCCGTGAGAGTGAGAAGTAAATGAAACAAAATGTACATGTATATTGTAAATCTTTCTGGAGTTCAAGGCAATCGAAAAACAATCGTCACTATAGTAGCACACTAGTCACCTTGCAACTGTCGAACACCTTTATGCCCATGCTGTTTGGAAAAATGCGCGCCCACAGGCGCGATGAAGGCGTTCGACCAGTTCGATAACTCATGAATAGAATATTTTAGGGCAGTTACATTCATGTCTAGAGTCATCAGCTAAAAGAAACGAAAGGGACAATTGTACTTTGCTAGAATTGTTCGCGCGCGCTAGCTTCAAGTCCATGACCTGAATAAGGATGCCTGCTAGATCAGTAGTTCCTGCAGAGGTAGTGTTGTATGCTTGTGTGAAACAACGGATTTGAATCGAAATATATTGTAATTTCTTTACGATATATTGTATTTCTAACTATCTAGATTTTGTGTATTTTCATAAAATATGTTAAAATTTCAGTTGTGTTTATATTTCACATTTATCATTAAATCTAAAGCTAACGTTTTGGTTTGCGAAAGAACTGTATGATTAGTAGTAATAAGATACTTTATAACTTCAATGATAACGCAAGGTAGGCAGGCTTATATATATGAGGTTCTAGAAATGCGTGGACCTATATGCGAGTGAATGTCTAGAATAGACCGGCTCTGTGATGAATGAATTTCGCATGGCTCGTGATTCTTTTATGAATTATTACAGCAGCTTAGTAAAGTGTTTTCTCCTTCGGTTGCCCTTACAAAAACATGTCTTCAACTTTTCAAGTGTTAATAACACCTTAAGCTTAAAATCTGTTCGGGTCAAAAATGACCGTCGGTCGCATATGGGTTAACTTGCTAACTCAATCTTTACGAAGTAGGCTTTTATACGATTTTCACTGCGTCTTTCATCAGGAAAAGCTAATTTGAGTGGTGGAATATAAAAAGGATTGGCTATTGACCTAGTTGTTTGCAGCCATATTAAGTGCGGCCGTGATTCTTTCGGCCGTCGAAATGGCGGCCGAAAAATGTAAAAGGTTGCGCACCCATGCACTAGACAAACCTTTCCATCGTGGAAATCGGGGGTGTGCCGTGATTACTCCGTCCATATCACGCGATGCCACTCATCAGTAATTTTTTTAGAATGTTGCTTGCACCATTCTAACATTTTCATTTGTCTTCGAGACCTGTGCCATACTCACTCATATAGGAAAGCGTTCGTATAAAGTCGCTAGAATTCAAAAAGTTATTGAGAGTTTTGCGTACAGCATGTCTGTGAGATTCAAATCCTGTTTCTGTCACATGTCGGTATGCAGTTCTAGCACAGTTACAGTTGATACGAATGGCAGATTTCCAACCCATTGCCAGACACGTAACATTCTGAAACCGATTTCTCTTCGTTGCAATGACCAGCTTTCAATCTGTAACTCTGTTTGCTTTCTTTGTTCTTCCAAATCTGTCGCGTCTTGCAGCTGTTCCTTCTTTACACCAATGCACCCACCAATTCCTAAACAGGCAGCCTACATGCGATACATTCAATTCTCTACCAGCATTACGCATGATACGTCCACAACAAGTCATTCCAACAGCCATACCTTTTTCGAATCCATCTTGGTCCTTCTTCATGCAATTGCGACTTATGTCAGAAAGACAGCAAATTTTGCAGTTACGCGAAATGTAAAGCTATCCAAACGTTGATTCTGTGTTAAAGGATAAAAGATATCTTTATATAGTTATGCGAGAAGGGACACATAGAAATTTGTTTGATAGCTAGATCGACTTGGAAATGTAGCAACTGCCATTTATTAGTAACGATAATTGTTTAGTTTGTCTGTCACGCAGTATATTATTCAACTTGCATAAAATTTCCATTGACTCAACAAGGCGTCTGAAAGCCGTAATCATCATAATATTCAAACTGCTTAACGATTATCATGATGAAGACTCACGCCGTGTTCATCAATCATAATCACACTTCTAAACACCATAGCAAATCTTAATGGACCTGTAAAACGCAATCAAGAGATAACATGCGTTTTGATCTGCCTTAGAAAAATGTTGATTAATGAATTGAAAGAAGAATTAATGAATATCCAGAACTAAGATATACAATAGATTGCAAATAATTGTCGTGTGAATTCAATTTCCATTTGGAACAGCGGGATATGTACTCCTCAGTACTTTTTGTGATTCCTCTCTAAGTTAAATTATTAAGAACGCATCAAAAAAGCTGATATGACTCAAGTTATTGATTTGAAAGCAATGCTAGAAATACGAAGACAAACAACTTGCATGAATGCAATTCCCTTTTACTCGTAATATCAAGATGCAAAACTTAAACCTGAACTTACAATCCAGTGAATAAAATTGACTTCAAATTTGTGTTGATTTCACATGCAAAGTACTTAAGACAAAAATTTCATCGGCTTCTTCAAAGTTGAGAGTGAAGTAATGATCTTCTAATAGCTTCAACTTCAAACAACAACATTTCAATGAAAGAGTTTAATGACCGCTGGAAATCTTACATGAGATCTCGAAAATTTGTAGAAATCATGTCTGTGTTGAGAAATCGTTGGGAAACTCGTTGGAGTGTCGTAGCGATAATATAGTTCAAATAATAAACAATGATTATTATCAGATTATGATTTATTCTATCAAACCTGTGCATTTGGCTAGATTTAAGATTTTGAAAGAAGCAAAAATAAGCAATTTTCTGCGACCGTGTTGTAATTTAATATATATTAAAATATTAATTATATAATTTTAATATGCATTAATTTTCGCAGAAAATTGTGATTTTTGCTTCTTTCAAAATGATTGAATCCCGACCGATGGTAAATAAAAATCAAATTTAGATTTAAGATGCTTTGCATGATTGTTTATTGTTGTATTTTGTTACAGCATTTGCCTAAGAGCAGCTTAATTGTTTTATGATTGTTGTAGCAAGTTTATTGGTATTGCTGGAGACGAGTGCCAAAGTTTGGTTTCTGCTGTCTGTAATGATGGTAGGCATGTTGTCCTTGAAAAATACTGAAACATTTCTGAATGCATCTTATATATTATGGGTATGTGTATCTAAATTTTGATTAACTGATTGATTTTTTATGAACTTGTCTTGTTTAGCAGTTCTCCATGCCACTTTCTAATTGCTAGGCCTATGTTCAAAGCGCGATCAATTGATTTGTTATATCATTGATCATCAAAATAAATCGCATCTGTTATGTCGTTGATCATCAAAATTACTACTACTTCACGTATTTTTCATGGACGTCAATGACAACATGCAAGATAAGTTCAAGCTGTCAAAAACTTTGTACTTAAAAATGATTGTGCTAAGTATTGTAAATATACGAGTATGTCTAAAATCGGCATTCAAATGCTCATCAAAATTGTGCATTACCATATATGAATTGTCTCTCCATTTTCACTTTTTTCCACTTTCCTTTCCAACAATCGCTTGACAAAATTTAGAAAATAATCTAAACATTCTGAAACACAAAAATTTATCCAGCAAATCTTTGACTTAAGAAATGTTTGTGTAGATATTCAATGCGCACGGTATTGTTCCTACATTCGTGTAATAAACACACAGCGACATGCAATCAATTATAAGAGAAAAATAACTTAGTGACTTCAAAGTTTATTCCTATTGAGATGAAGTTATTATAATATAGGCGCACGTATTTCTATACACAATTTGTTTACGTTTTTGTAATATTAGCGTGGCCCACTACTAGCTTCCTAATAACGCGATAGTCGCAAAATAATTTCAGTGCAACCTTTATCCTTTCATTTATTTGCGAATATTCACAAATATTAAGTTTGCACTTTACCCTCGTAAAATTTAAGGTACAAAGTAAAGTGTGCATTTGATAATTGTCAATTCTGATTATTAGTCATAGCTCTCAGCTCAAATAATATCAATGAATGAAATCGAAAATTCAATTACCGTGACTGTTCAAAACTGATAACAACTTTGATTTGCTTCGCACTTGTAGCTCAAACCGAACATCGATTGCTTTGACATTATATTTGTGTCACGAATGAAGTTGACAACTTACCTAATTCCTTTTCATCTTTGATTGATAGGAAATTAATTTCATAAAATGTAGAAATGCAACTTATGACAAACTTCAGACTAATATACCTCTCTATCTCTCTTTCCAACCGATAGACGTTCAGAAATTCAACTAATTTCTCTAACTTGAGCGCTGCTTGCCAGTCGGCTTGATTTAGTCACGTATGGTTTTGTTCGAAGAATCATTAACACAGACTGATTTAGTTTTAGTGTAAGTGCTTCCAATGGGTTTCATGAGAAGTACTCATCAATTCTTCCCCTGCGTCAATGATTGTAATGGCGATGAGCAACATTTAATGTCCTGGGAGTTTGAGAGCATGGATATTTGCAAGTTGACTTTACCATTTACGAGTCATGACAAAGCAAAACGTACAACCTTGTAATAAATGCACTTATGAATTATTAAATTACGCGACATTTACTCATTTGCATGTGCAGTAATTTGTAGCTTTTATTATTGGCAAACTAATTAGTAATAGCAGGCATCCACACTTTTTTATACAAAGTCCATTCATAAGGCTGTCCGATAATGACGTCATGCCAGAGAGGGGAAAGTTGAAAATGTCCAATTTTCATACAGTGTCATTATCAGGCAGCTGCATACTCTCATGAGTTTGTACAGACTGTTCACTGTGTTCAGTGTACAATGTTCCGCTCAGTAGGGCCCACCGGATTAAATGGTAGGCTGTATTTTTTATCATTACATGTTGCAACCCCGTACCTATCCAACAGTGTGGAATCACCTAGAAGCAATCAATCAAAAAGTTATTCTTAACATTAAAACCATGATTCAAACACATGTAGCCTACATGCAATACATGAGTAGAAACAATCTCCAAATGGATATACCATAAACATTTGGGATCATTACTATAGTAGACAAGAACAAATTTCAAAGACAAAAGAACATTTTGACTCAGTTGTCTCATCTTAAGAGGGCTAATCTGATAAGAGGAAAAATCTAATCTGTGTTGTTGTTTAGGCAACATGTGCTGATACGTTGCACTTTGACATCACAAGATAACATGTATTTACTTCCATTCTGCACTCCTCCATGCGTCGCCAAGCTACATAGATTACGCCTACGCCAGCTTTGTCAGCTGTGCACATGTTACTCTAATTCTAAGAGAATGTTAGGGCTAATTCTTTTACTAAATTATTCGTCAATTCAATTCAGCATATTCACTCTTAAAAGTGCTGGTTTTTCAAAGTATCAAATTTGGATTTTCAGTTTTTCCTCCTAAGAGAGCCAAATATAATTGTTAAAAAACCATGGCAATTTGGTCTGTCTGAAAATCCAAAGAAAAATGCTTTTTTATGGAATCAAACTTGGGTTTCCTGGTTTCATTTCCTATAATTTCGTTTGTCCGATGCCATTTCGAAGTGCGTCCAAGTAGATTCATAGCTTGCTATTGTGACCCGAAGCTTTTCCATCCCATGCCTTTAATCATTCTGTCATCTTAGACTACACTATGTATGCATCATTACGAAAGAGTTGTTTTAGACGGCTATAGCAAATTTCTTGTTCCTGTTATTTATCCTTGTAGACCAAACTTAAATCGATTTTAAAAAGCAAAGCTTTAATCGAGATTTTTATCGACTCAATTGATTCTCTTGATATCTCAGGATTTTTCCTTTTCGTGACCGACATTAGAACCTTGTTGCTTGTAACCTCATTGGCATTGCGAGTAACACGTTTTTGCACATTTTATTTGGCGAAAACCGAATTTGCATTGAAAAAACAAATCCACTGTTTCAAAAGCTAGCGTACAGCCCTTAATTTTTTGAAAGCTAAAGATAGAATTGTAAAACGAAAATGTTTCGTAATAAACACTAAAAAACCTAGAATTTTCAAGAGATCATTGACAAAAATATGCCCTGCGAAGCTTCCACAAAGATTTTGGTTTCATCCGTCAAATCATCGCACCAAGTAACTATGAACTAAAAGTGATTCTTTACGTTAATGATCTTCGAATGCATTAACTTACTCATCAGCTTAGCAACGTGCACAAGTCAAAATTAATTTCCATTAGGCATTTAAACAACTCATCATGTTGCATTTCATTTGATATCATCAGATAATGGCACAAATTACCATTCATTATAATTTATCTGTGATATTTGTCTTTGAGCTTTTGTCGACATGATTTATTTCAAGCAAACGCACGAGGCTCCAAATACAAATGCCTACAATGTTTTAACACATCTGAAGTGAGGTGCGACACGGCGCACTCGGTACAGGCATCTCGTTCTTGCTGACGAATCTCACTCAATAACTCTACCGCTATTCCTTGTGAGATAATTGAACAATTATTTTCCATTGTCAAATAATCCATTTCCATTGGAATCCTGCCAAAGCTGTATGCTTCTCGAATCAGACTGTGCTTCCAGGTCTTTCAAGCCCATCGTCAGGAGAGCGAAAAAAACATCGACGCTAATGAAAACAGCTCACAGGAACGAACAAGGTCTATCACAATGAAATTCTATGTAGAAACGAAGGATGAGACTGCTAATACATCACTAATAGTAAGATGATAGTCAAACGACATAAAATGTAGAAAGAAAGCCAAAGCTGTCGGCTCAAATAATGCAAGAAGACCAGAAAAAGAAAATAAGATGAAGTCGAAATCCTCAAGCCTCATTTAATGTGCGTCTTGCACTCGATTAGCTGAATTCAAACGACGCGACCACAAAGCCTCCTTCACGTTTTCTCCACCTTGACTCCCTATCGGTTACAGCAATAGTGCTTGTATCAATGCGATGAC
The DNA here is from genome assembly GCA_907163375.1 of Prostheceraeus crozeri. NCBI lineage: Eukaryota > Metazoa > Platyhelminthes > Polycladida > Euryleptidae > Prostheceraeus > Prostheceraeus crozeri. The sequence goes on from CAJQUW010010475.1 coordinate 135,272, forward strand.
TGCAGAAAGCGGGGAGTTGAGGCAGTTCCGATTGGGAAACATGCCTGTCCCAAACCGTACGAGGACACTCTTTGCGACGCTGTTCAATAGGGCAAGAAGTCTCACAAATATAGACCCAGTCGCAGCTATCCTCCTCCAAAGTAATCTCCTACACGAAATCCAGTAAGCCTACAGTAGCTGGCTCTGGTCTCTTCTTGCGCTCAATTCTTTTTAAGAAGAGACTAGAGCCAGTTACTGTTCTTGGCTACTTGTGAGGAGTGTAACTATGTCTGGGGTCTATGTTGGTGAGACTGTTCGTCCTATTGAGCAGAGTCGCAAATAGTATTATCGTGCTATCATTTGAACGAGTGAAACTAAATATGTGAGTGAAACATGCATTACGTGAAGCACGGGAATTTTTACTTTATCCTGTTTTCTTTCTTCTTTGCTACTGATCCTCTCACATTATTTGAGCTGACAGCTTTGAGTTTCCATCTGCATTTTATGACGATTTGCTATCATTTTCTTTCTGTCAGCATTAGTTGTCAGATCCCTCGTGTCTTTGTGAGCTGTTTTCATCAATGCCGATGTCTCTCTTCATTTGCCTGACGATGGACACCCCTCGCCATCTGATCTCACGATGCATCTGATTTTGCAAACAATAGTCTTTAAGGAATTCCCCAATGGAAAATAAATTGTTAAGCCTGTTGTCTGAAACAAGCTTCAAATTTATTATGCCACTTACTAGAAACTTTAGTGATATCACTTTTAACCAACTATTTTTGTAAATTGCTTATATAATCATTTGAATTCCTAGGTTTTTTGCAAGTACGCCATCTTTGTTGCAACCATATTTGGAGTTGCTTAGAGATGTAGAAATCCATTTCAAAGTTGCATTGAAATTGTTGCCCTTCATAGAAAAATCTTCATATTTGAGTTGTACTCTTGCAGTAATTAATCCTATCAATCTCATTTCGGACTCCAAGTAGCTTCTCAGTAGATCCAAACAGTTTGACGTCGCAATCACTAAGGAGATTTATTGTCAAAGTCCGTTGAAATTTAAATTTTCTTAAACAGGAAGAGTGCGGGTCAGCCTCTTCCCGATATCGATGTGCCTCAGAGCCCAGTATGGATAGAGTTTCTGCTTCACGAAGTTATTTTTCTTTCGAAACTTATGTTGCGATACTTTCCTATCTACTTTATCATGCTAAGTTGATGACTGATTATATGAGCTTCGATTAATTTCTCAGCACATTGTGTTCGCAAATGATGAAATTTCAGAATATTGATTTGTAGATGCATCCACCCAATCTTTAAATCGGCTTAAATCAAATACTAAAATTTTGTCACATGTCTTACACTGTGGAATTGCTAATTGACAGTTCAAGAACTTGTATCAGAAGCCACTCAAACCAAACACTGCTTAGAAGCTGTATTAAACTCCCTTTTCTTTTACAGTCAATATTCCATAATTTCATCAAAATAAATGACAGACACTTCGACATCTCTGGTCTTCACAGGTCGATGGAAGAATTGTCGAAATGCAACATATTATCCAGTTCTCATATGGTACCATCCATGGACATACCACATGAAAAATATTAATCAAAGAATGTTGACGATAAAAGTAATCTAAAGGAAATTTCTACTCACTGAAGATCACATTCTCTTAAAACTGTGTTGTCATTAGTCTTTTAGACTGCCTTGTTATTATTTATTCTTTTTAACATGCACTCTTCAGCAAAGCTAATGTGGGATTGAAAGATTCAAATAAACGGCACTATGATACCCACATATCACATATTATAGGATTTGATGCTAGTGATGTGATCTTGAAGACACACTGTGATAAATTTTAGTATTTTTGAATCGTCCACCATGTGCAATAATTTCAATTTCACCACTTTTTTCATGTGAAATATTTGATGCCAAAAGGTTGGATTGGAAAAATGAAATGAACTTCAAAACATAGACAGTATAAATGCTTACAAGAAGTGTTTGCACATATCAATAGGATGTGAGTCCTTGCAGTTTGACGCATTATTAGATTTAATATAACATTGTCCAATTCATTTGTTGTCAAAAGCGTAGCATAAAGCATGATCTAAATTACTATAAGCGATAACTTCGGTTATCAGTCATCCTTACACTCAGTAGTCGCTAAGCTTGTCTTTGTCCAAGGTGTGAGTGCTTAAGTTTGCGGACGCATCCGCATACACGACCGAAAATGTCTGCCTTTGCAAATCCCCTCCCCCCTCACGCTGTGGACATTATTTATGGATGGTTCTACGGAAAGTAGTGAGTAGTTGATCTTCCCATACTTAATTTTCTTACGCATGCACTATAGCAGTCACTGTCATGATTTACGGATGAATTGAAAATCACCTAGTGACTCTTTGTAGTCTGATTATAGATAATAAATGCTCTTTATAAAACTAACTTCCTACATTCTTATGTCTCTTATAAGGGGATAAAAGTTACTTCATTACTAAACAAGTAACTTTTTCAACGATGAAAGTTTCAATTTATCAACGAAGAAAGAAAGAAACAATGTTAGTTTCATGTATCATGCTCGGCATGTAACAATAACTTTGCTTAGGAGTGTATACATTTTATTACAAAGATAAGGCATAGACAACAAAAGAAATGTTGACTTTTTAAAAGTTGACTTAATTTAAAAAGTTCTTTTGAAATGATTTTCGAGACGAAATGCAACATTGTCTACAAGAAAAGTTAGAAAAAGTAGAATGACAAATTACCCTGTGGGTGATCCAGTAACTTTTGATAAGGTAATTTATGTCATAGTTCTGTCTTATTCAGTCAGAATACGTCCTATCTGTTAATGGAGCTGCTGCGGTTTACATGATATTCTGAATGACTCGACTTTGACTCATTTCGCAACAGCTCGGAGATCACAATAGCATAATAATCGAAGGATATCTAAAGAGAATGACAACTATTAAGTCAATAAAAGACACCGACACCTTTGATTCCCCGACCGCACTCGCTTAACCGAGGAATCGAACCGAAGTTCGCAGAGGAGATGAGCTCGTATTTTCTTTACTAGGCCACGCTGACGCTACAAAAGGAGTGGGAGTGAATGTACAGGTCATCTCTAGGTGATTTCGACAGTATAATGTCCTATTCAAAGGTCCTATTATCATTGATAAAACGCTACCAGCATTCATTTTGTGGCGAGACAGCACATCAGCGCGTCATAATCGAAAAATATCGTTTTCTTTCTGAGATTTGTTTTCACATTTCGCAACAAAATTCTGAACTGCGTATAGATAGACATGTGTTGAGTAGAACGAAAAATGCCTTCACTGCTCACTATTTTGTTCTGTTCTTGCACACGCCCATGATGGGAGATTTCCTCTCTCTTGCTTAGTAAGAACAATGATGAGTGAAACCAAAGTTTCACAGCAGGTGACAGGAGCGTTCTGTAGGGGGTGATTAGAGATGAGATACCTCTTCATGAAGCTTCATCAATAGCGATAGTTCTGACGCAAGTCGTTAGTCAACCATCGAGGGGTCATTGTGTTGGCATTACGTCAGTTGTGTTCGCCAAATACCAATTGTCAGTAAATATTATCGCTTATATAAATGCCAAGTTAAAATTCAAAATCCGTTTGCTCGTCATTCAAAATGTACCGCTTTTAAAACAATTCCACGCAAAATTGCATTAATCATGGAAAAACGAAGCATATTTCTTATTAACGAATAAATGAAAAATGCCACAAGTCGCTTCGAAATCGTAAGGCCACAGAATTAAATATTTTGATTATCTGCTTCGGTTTGCTAGAAGTGTGATTAATACGAAATGGACGGCACATTGAGGAACTTATTAGGTGGGCAAAACGGAATTCCTAATACCTTACAGAGATAGGAAAAAAAGTCGTGCGTCGCTTGCGGATTAATGTGAGTTCCAGCAAAGTGCTTCGATTGCCAAAATTCCTTCAGATTCGAAAAATTCAGATCATTGCCCACAAGTTTTCTCCATAATGTTGGCCCTTCCGATCATTATTAAAGAAAGTAGCAGGCGTACGAAAATTAGTTCACTTGATGATCCTCTCCTCGGCATTGCTCACTGTATATAGTGCATACATTGAATCGAAGCCACGCATCGATGTGTGTTTTGGTGTGTGCGACGTGATCTCACAACACGCACGCATTTCTCACTGGCTCTACCACAGAATTAGATTCATCTGCGCGCGCTTCGGTTTCCTAGAAAGGAAGAATTGTATGTAACCTTAATATCGAAATGGCACATCACATCACATAATTTGCTCCTTCTCGAATGGATAATTCATGTAGCGTTTGCTATTGGAAATGGCAAACAATGAGCTGTCAGCAAAGGCATGGACAACTAGATAATAGTAGGGGGATATTACTCCCCCTACTATTATCTAGTTGTCCATGGCAAAGGACACCAGAGCCAGTGAGAGATGCGTGCGTGCTGTGCTATCACTTCGCACACACCAAAACAAACATCGATGTGTGGCTTCGATTCAATGTATGCACTATACAGTGAGCAATGCCGACGAGAGGATGTGAAATCATCAAGTGAACTAATGCCTGCTACTTTCTTTAATAATGATCGGAAGGGTCAACATTATGGAAAAAACTTGTGGGCAATGATCTGAATTTTTCGAATCTGAAGGAATTTTGGCAATCGAAGCACTTCGCTGGAACTCACATTGATCCGCAAGCGACGCACGACTTTTTTCCTATCTCTGTAAGGTATTAGGAATTCCGTTTTGCCCACCTAATAAGTTCCTCAATGTGCCGTCTACTTCGTATTAATCACACTTCTAGCAAACCGAAGCAGATAAACAAAATATTTAATTCTGTGGGCTCTACTGTCCTCTGCTGACAGCGTATTGTTTGCCATTTCCAATAGCAAGCGATACACGAATTATCCATTCGAGAAGGAGCAAGTTGTCTAATTGTGATGTGCCATTTCAATATTAAGGTTACATACAATTCTTCCTTTCTAGGTAACCGAAGCGCGCGCAGATGAATCTAATTCTCAGCATAAGGCAAAGTAACAAAAAAGAAATGAAAGTCAGTCTTTCGACCTGGTCTCATCGGGCTGTAACCAGGCAGTGAAATAGATGGCGACCAAATCAGTCGATGTCACCATGAGTGTGGTTCACCATGGCAGCGTCACAAATTCCTTTTGCTGACAAAGAGCAGGGGGACCGCACAGAAGCAGTGTTAGATAGTGAGTTGTTAGTGACCAGGTAATTTCAATGGGTGAATCTTACTTTTAGAGATTTGTTAGCCTGAAAGTGTTTCTGTGCGGTTGCCCCAGGATGGATCGCAGATCCGACTCTTCATGTACTGAAGAACATTGCACAATATGTCTAGTCATCGCTGACAGAAGCTTGCCTGATCGACCAGCCGTGACCCAAACAGGGACATGCTCCCTGACACGAGTAGCCAAACGTCTGCGAGTTCTATGACTACTTCTCGATTCAAGTGTTCTTTATTGACGAATAAGTAAATCTATGAACTTATTCGCAAGTATGTTCGTGAGTCGAGGAAAAACATGGCTTGTATGGCAACATATTTTCACGAAACAAACGTGTTTTTTAGAAACTCTAAAAACTTCATGCAATAATATGATTTATTTATGCAAGCTAATAAATATTGGCTTCCATAATAATAAAATTCCCATGAGACATGCGTAGAACTCGAATGCATTAAATGAAAATTAGGGAAATCACAACCTTTCGGCCAAAGCCTTCATCAGGTGAAAGTCTTTTGTGCATCTGACTAGCAGGGTAGAAATGTTGAGATCAATGATGGACGTCTTCAGGGCTCGGCAAGTTCAGTTCTAAAAATCATCTTGCATCATTTGAAAGTTGAAAAGCCATATATCCACGTGACTCTATTTTTTATATTTTATTCAGTGTTCAACTTCAAATTTCAATCAAATTCTACATTAGTTGGAGATTTGAAGAATAAATACACTTCTCGATCGATGTTTGAAATTTTCAATAGATGCATGTTCAGCTGACGTTGTTAACAACTTTCTTCAAATGAAACTAAAGCTCGATCGAATGTTCTAATCTAAGGATCCAAAAGACAACCATAAACGTTTAAAGTGTTTAGACAACCTTTAAAGGATAAAAAAGGTTCAAAAAAAAAGATGTGAAAGTAAAATCATATTGTCAGCAATCATCTCTAAGTTTAAGGAATATTAAAAATAATATGCTTCTTCAACCTTGTGCGCTCGGCGAAATGTTTAATTTACTAAATGGAATGATGCAGGAATAAACAATCCCTTAATCATTTGAACTCATGTTATACATTGAATGTCCTCATTTTAATTATAATATCAAATATCAAACGACACAATCTTATCGCAAATTTCTCTTGTAAAATCTACTTCAAACGAATTGATCGATGTAATATTTTAAGAATTTTCTCTCATTGTTTTCATATCTTCGCCTTCAAACGCTTTTATCAACCACTCAGTTTCTTGATATTTGCAAATATTCAATTATTACGTGACAATTTTGTCTCTTTATAAAATATTGCGTGCACTAATTTGTATGAAGAAATATTTCATTGGTCTATGTTTATTACATTCTAAATTCTTGCTAATACTTTCATGTTAGTTTTTACTCGTTCACCGGAGAAAATGTGAGAAAATGTGTGTTTTGAAGTGCTCAGACCAAGTTTAGGAAAATGACTATACCTTTATACTTGTATAAAGCTTAGAAAGTTTGCTTAGTCAAAATTAATCTTGTCATGCACAATTCATTGCTGAAGAAGCAATAGAACTTCATATCAGTGAGACAATATTGACAAATAGTAAGTCAAAACATCAATTTTAGACAGCTTGAGATAGTTTTCTCCAGTTATCAGCTTTGCTAATTCGAAAATTAGAAATGCAAATTTTTGAGTACCATTCTGGCCAGCGCATTGGAGGTATTATCAACCATCTTCAGGATGCAGAACTAATGTAGACTAAATAAAACACATTTCCTCAATATGAATTTCAAAGAAGACAAAATAAGAAATCTATGCCTTAAATGGACCTGAGTAAGAACAATTGAGCTTCAATAACTATACATCGAAGCTGGTTTTGCTTGAAATCTTCATCGTTGACAAGCGAGAAAACTTTTTTGATCCATGTACCAAAAATTGATTGACTCGGACTCTAAATTCATATTTACTTTCCATGCTTAATATATAATAAAGCTTTCGGTCACCACCTGAAACTAGAAAGCTGTCCACATAGAAGTAGATATATGGTATTGTTAATTTCTATGGCTGTCTATGTCCCATTTTCTCAATGTAAGCCACAGGCTAATGTTGTCTCGTATAGTGTTTAATCAGCGTCAGTCCCAATTTCCAATATCGCAAATAAATTCATCACTATACGATTCATTAATACATTGCAAAGTACATGTATATCCATGAATCTTTAGTGTTTTGTTCTTTCCTCTGGCAACTCGCAAGCGCCTTGAGGCTATAGTTGCACTGAAAACTGATGATTACAAAAATCAAGTTCAGTTTTCCTATGAATGCTGCACTACAAACAAAAGTAATAAAATACTTCGAAAGCGCATAGATCGACAATACAACACAATTGTTGACTTCGCAGTGCAGTAGAATTAAAAATTCTTACGCAGAATGGCAGGTTAGCAATGCATGATTAACAAGCATGTAGTACATGAGTAGTAAGCAAAACTCCACTTCTGGACCGCGCAAGATGGCGGCCATCGCTGCGTCCCCCCCCCTCTGGCACGGCAGAGTGTCGTGGTCGGCCGCCGTGGTGCTTCGTGTCTGAGTCCCCCCCCCCTGGAACGATAGAGGTTGTGGTCTGTCGTGGTGTGCCGGCAAGGTGGGTCCACGTTCACAACATGTTCGCTGACGTCCCCCCCTCTGCAACGACAGAGTGTGAGACTCGGGTGAGTTGGTCCGACCGCCTGGTTGACGTGGGCGACCGTCTAGGTTGACGTGGGCGACCGCCAGGATTAGTCTTGAGGCTATAGTGTGTGATGTTTTTGGTGTGTAGCGTCCAAACGAAGCATCGGATGAGAAAACGGAGGCCAGATTCGGAATCTACGTGAAATTTTGGGTTAGGAAGGATGTTTCCAGCGAAATCGGAGAGAAAAAATTTTCGGCTGACGTCCCCCCCCCCTGGACAGCTTGCTTCCAGTGGACGGATTTTGTCGTGCGATAGCTCGTTTGAAAGCTAAGAGTGAGACAAATTCAGTGAAAGAATCGGCTTGTTCCTATCTGTCTTCGTTCAAAAGTTAGAGCGGTTACAAGATTTTAGGTCGGAGCTCGCTCACCTGAAAAATCCTAAGTGTCAGAGTGACTTTGTATGGGTAAAATTTTGAAAATTTTCCAAAGTGTGGAATTTCGACCTGGGACCGTCACCAAAACATTTTTCATCAAATTTCACTGACCCCCCCCAACAACAATCTTCTAACTTTGGTTCTAGTGGACGGATTTTGTCTTACAGCTACTCGTTTGAAAGAGGAGAAAAAACTGCTCAACAACATTTTTTGTTGCGAGTCAATCGGACCAGCCGTTCACAAGTTAGAGCGGATACAAGATTTTAGGTCGGAGCTCGCTCACCTGAAAAATCCTAAGTGTCAGAGTGACTTTGTATGGGTAAAATTTTGAAAATTTTCCAAAGTGTGGAATTTCGACCTGGGACCGTCACCAAAACATTTTTCATCAAATTTCACTGACCCCCCCCCCCCCGACAGCAATCTTCTAACTTTGGTTCTAGTGGACGGATTTTGTCTTACAGCTACTCGTTTGAAAGAGGAGAAAAAACTGCTCGACAACATTTTTTGTTGCGAGTCAATCGGACCAGCCGTTCACAAGTTAGAGCGGTTACAAGATTTTAGGTCGGAGCTCGCTCACCTGAAAAAATCCTAAGTGTCAGAGTGACTTTGTATGGGTAAAATTTTGAAAATTTTCCAAAGTGTGGAATTTCGACCTAGGACCGCCACCAAAACATTTTTCATCAAATTTCACTGACCTCCCCCCCCCGGACAGCTAGCTTCTATCTTGGCTTCTAGTGGACGGATTTTGTCGTGCGATAGCTCGTTTGAAAGCTAAGAGTGAGACAAATTCAGTGAAAGAATCGGCTTGTTCCTATCTGTCTTCGTTCAAAAGTTAGAGCGGTTACAAGATTTTAGGTCGGAGCTCGCTCACCTGAAAAAATCCTAAGTGTCAGAGTGACTTTGTATGGGTAAAATTTTGAAAATTTTCCAAAGTGTGGAATTTCGACCTGGGACCGTCACCAAAACATTTTTCATCAAATTTCTCTGAACGAGGGGGGGGGAGGTCAGTGAAATTTGATGAAAAATGTTTTGGTTAAGGTCCCAGGTTGAAATTCGGAAGTTTTAAATTTTTCAAAATTTTCACCACACTGGAGCTCTCACACTTAGGAATTTTTTCACTTGTGGCATGTTACATGGACATGTGCTGGCGGACCAACTTCCCGTGGTCATATGAGAATGGTTCAGGTGTCATATTGTAAAGAATGATGAGACAAATCGTTTGCAACAAACCGCATGTCGCTACAATGAATACTTTCGGAGATAGAGCCATTTTAAGTTTTCTTCCGAGCATATATAAACCCCCGACAACGTAAGTCTGATCACTTCATCGAAAGACGAGGTAAGCGACGGTCGTCGCTCTGAGCTCCCGATATCGGGTGCAAAGGACTCTATCTTTTGAAGTAGGCAAGCTATCTTGCTACTTCAAAGTTTGTATGATAGAGTTTGATAGTGTCTTTACTACTGATAAAATTTTTTAAAAGTAGTATGAGTAGTAAAATGCGGAATTTTTTAAAAATTCTTAATTTTCACTTTTTTCAACGTTTTAACATATAGACTAAGGTTTTCAAGTATCCTGAGTTCAAATATGCTATCAGATTTGAAATTTAACTAAGTCTAAGGCAGCTTTGAGGGGTTAGATCCCAGCTACTGATCACTACCTTTGACTCGGCGTTCCTGTTACCACTTCGGGGCAGTGACAATGATGTCTTCAGCTGTAAAGAGCGGGTATCGGGGAAGATCTCTCACTTCCCTAGTGATCGGTACAAGGCCTTCGGGCTGTCGACGGGATCGAGTGCCACTCACTACACTCACATCTATCATTCCTCACTAAGTGTTGATATTATGTTGAATGTTGACTAAGTTGAATGTTGAATGATGATATTATGTTCTAGGCTGTATACTACATTCAAATCTGCTATCAGAAATTTAACTAAGGCAGCTTTGAGGGGTTAGATCCCAGCTACTGATCACTACCTTTGACTCGGCGTTCCTGTTACCACTTCGGGGCAGTGACAATGATGTCTTTAGCTGTAAAGAGCGGGTATCGGGGAAGATCTCTCACTTCCCTAGTGATCGGTACAAGGCCTTCGGGCTGTCGACGGGATCGAGTGCCACTCACTACACTCACATCTATCATTCCTGACTAAGTGTAATGCTTTAGGAATATGACTGTACTACATGATTCAAAACTTATACTAATTTCATTATCTTACAGTTAACGAGAAATCTGAGTACTGACAGCAAAAATGGTGAACAACGATAGAAATAAGAAATTTCATATTAAAATGTGCGTATGCGGTAGAATCAACCGCCGAGACGGTCTCAGGGACCACATAAGGAAGGCAGGGGCCGACCACATGGTTATCCTGAATAGGGTTGCCTGTGTGAAGTGCAGGGTGCTGTTGGTTGTTGGGCAGGAGGCCGAGTTTTATCGGAGGCATGGTGAGTGTGTAGGAGGGTTGGTGACCGATTTGAGATTTACGCAGTTGATTGTGGAAGAGAGGGAGCGAATGTTGGCGAATGTTGCGAATGTTGTTGAGAATGTTGTTGAGAATGCTAGTGGGAATGTTGTTGAGAATGCTAGTGGGAATGCTGTGGAGAATGCTAGTGGGAATGCTGTGGAGAATGAGGTAGAGAATGCTGTGGCCGGTTTGAAGGCTGACAAGTGGCGGAAGAGAGTGTTTGAGAGTGATGATGAGGATGATGTGGATTTGGATAGGGAGCGAGTGAGGAAGTGTGTGAGGAAGTTGAGCTCTTCGTCATCGGAGGTATCCAATATTGTTATTAGCGACCCCCCGAAGAGCTCATCTTCCCCAATAGTGAAGGGTGGTGGGGTACGGAAGCAGTCGGCGCGGTGGTATGAGGACATGGAAAAGAAGCATGTGTCGCAGCAAGCGGCACATGCTTTGTTGGTAGATCGCTACGAAAGTTTGAGGAAGGTGAATGAGAGAACGTTGAGTGAGTTGAGTGAGCTGAAAATGAAGGAGGTGAAATGTAAGGAGGTGGCAGATGAGAATATCCGTATGAGGCGTGTTGTGAAAGAGTTGAAGGAGAATGTGCGAGTGTTGGAAGACAAGAATGATGAGTGTGAGAAGAGGGCGAGTGCTGCGGAGAGGAGAATGGGAGAGGCAGAAGCGAAGTTTGAGGAGATGATGAAGGAGATGAGTGTGTTGAGAGCGAGGAATGTTGAGTTGGAGAGGACTGTGGCTCGGCGGGGTGATGAGAGGCAGGCGTGTGAGAAGTTGGAGCGCATGAGGGATGAGTGGGAACGTGTGAATGAGGATCGTTTGTTTGAGTTCCACATCCCTATTCGGGATAACCATCTGGCCGGCGAAGTCCTCGTCAATAAAAGCCTGGACGAAAGCATTGTATGCTATCATGGACATCCGAGCAAGAAATGCCTCCACGCTACACTAAGAATGCGCGGGCATCTCCACAAATTTTCAATCAGGAAGCCCGCGAGACTGCCTAAGGATGACTAACTTGGTAAGTGAAAAAGTAAATAAGATAGTATATCCTATTCTAATACATATCATTTTCATTGCAGATCTTTGCCTGCCTTCACCACCCCATCAATTTACTCCCGAGAACGAACCATCGGCTCTCTTAAGGGCCACCTAGGGGCAAGACATGATAGAACCTCCACGCGGTTTGCCCTGGGCAGTCTTCGGACTGGCGAATACTATCATTAAGTTGAATCTGCTATCAGTCAACTTGAACGTTGCGTCGCGTTAGAGGGGTATATAAACCACTGCCTCTCATTTCATTTCATTTCAATCATGCAGACGCCGAACAGTCAAGTCAGCTCTCCTCGCGGACCGCAGTTAAGGCCGCGAAATTTATTTGAGGAGTTTGTCAGGCTAGAGGAGCAAGACAGAGTCCACAACAATCTTGCTCGGATTGGCAATCCGATGACAGCAACTGCTGTCAATCCAACGGAATGGCGCTACATTCCACTCTATACTCACATGCCAGTTAGTGTGGAAGTCGACAGTTCTACCAAAGAGAGAGTCTTTGACTCTCTCAGCAGAATTGGTAGGCTGTAGGATGACGACTCCCGAGAACGAACCATCGGCTCTCTTAAGGGCCACCATGGGGCAAGACATGATAGAACCTCCTCGCGGTTTGCCCTGGGCAGTCTTCGGACTGGCGAATACTATCATTAAGTTGAATCTGCTATCAGTCAACTTGAACATTATGCAGTCGATTGCTATCCCTGAAGCATTCTGATTCGCTGTTGAGCAATTCATTGTTGAAAACCCTATATAAGCCAGAAGATTGTAGCGCTTCTCATTCAATTTGAAGTCACGATGGAAGCGACATCTGCCGACAATATTCCCGTCTTCACTGATGAAGACAACGGCATTCCCGAGTTCGTCATCCTCGACGAGTGGGATGAGGATGAGAAGAAGGGGAAGATCAAGAGGATCATTTGGACGGATGAGGTGTGGACTCCGAATACCACTCGCATCCGAAAGGTGCCAGATGCACCACCACGGCTTAGGCGGTATAGGGTATACGACAACCTAAGCGTCATACCCATTGACTATTCCAGTCAATAGTCAAATTCACGTCCCCGAGAACGAACCATCGGCTCTCTTAAGGGCCACCATGGGGCAAGACATGATAGAACCTCCTCGCGGTTTGCCCTGGGCAGTCTTCGGACTGGCGAATACTATCATTAAGTTGAATCTGCTATCAGTCAACTTGAACGTTGCAAATGCAGTTCGGTGTAATACTTCCTTTCGACGGGCGTTCCTGTAAAGGGCGGCGGTGAAACCCGTAGCTATGTATACCGCAAGGGACATTCGGCAATGGTCAATCTTGTTAAACCTCTCTGCGTCATGTTTGCAAGTGATTGCCTCTGTCTCAACGTAGTATGCATTCGCGCCAGGGCGACATTTAGCCAACTGTCGAAGGTTGCCTAAAACTTTCCATTGCATACGTTATGAGAACCATGAGTTCTACCTGTCTCTATCAATGAGACGAATTGATGAATGGAATGAAATGGGAGGACACTCACGCGCCACACGCAACATAACACACTTCTCTCTTCCGTAGTCTAACAAGCTCTTTACACATGGATCGCAGTCGATTGCTATCCCTGTATCAGAAGTGTAAGCTATCTTAATTTATTTGACACTATTTTATCTACCATCATCGTCCATATGAAATGTTTTTAGATTTACAAGTTAGACTAAGCGTGCTACTATTTCCAAATGAAAAAGTATACATGGTTAAATCATCCACTTAAGCCCATCCATAGTCTAACAAGCTCTTTACACATGGATCGCAGTCGATTGCTATCCCTATATCAGAAGTGTAAGCTATCTTAATTTATTTGACACTATTTTATCTACCATCATCGTCCATATGAAATGTTTTTAGATTTACAAGTTAGACTAAGCGTGCTACTATTTCCAAATGAAAAAGTATACATGGTTAAATTATTCACTAAAACCCCATTCAAGTAAGTCAGTATGAAAGCAAAGATAATACGAAATAAACATTTATTATGGCATGTATTTCAAAAGGTCTTCATCGTCAATATCGTCCCAGAGTCTGGCTTCACATAGATTACAAAAACAGTTGAGCTGCTTTAAACGTTCTTCTGCAGCGTCCCTCACTTTCTCAATGTACGCCCACTCCGCCACGGTTCGCGGTTGGGAGTTAGGGGTGTACCACTCCCATATTTGATGCAAGTGCGACTTGCTGGTCATCTCCATCACCCCTTCGGCATCATATTGTAAATATTTCCACCGTATGCCTGTTAGGTCGGGCAACTCCTCTTCATCCTCCTCCGATAATGATAACTTTCGTATATTGTCGAGATTGTATGTCTTCTCCACCTTCGCCTTTCTTGGTGCATTTGGTGTAACGAGCACCTTTGCTGATGTATATGGAGAGGAGAACTCCAATGCGGTATTTGGTGTTGTTGGAGGACTTGTCATGTTGTCTTTGAAATGCTGACTTTGAATAATGATAACTTTAACATTTTTCTAATTCTTAAGTATACACAAGCAGCCAATCAGAATGAACATCCAATGAATGAAGAGGATGAAAGTATATAAGCAAAGTGACATTCAGGTCATTTCATTTAATCTGTGAATCATACAAGTGACGAACGCACGATCTCTCTCTTTGACTATTATTTGAGTGAAGTCTCTATCTTGTAGAAGTATCAACCTTAAACTTGATTTCGTTGAAATGGTAAGTTGAAAATTTCCTCTCATCTCCCTCAAACGTGTGACTAATAGCATCTTCCTCAATTTCAGGCATCAACTTCATCACCAACGCCCTCTCTTCTCGAGGAAAGTTTAGAGTTATTGAGTCAAGGTAGGTTGTAACACTACACTGAGGCTTGAACAGAGATGAAAGAATGATTTCTCTTTCAGGTGATGTGAGTTCCAGCTCAGGACTCTCGCGGCAAGGCAACGAGTGGGAATGTGCCGACTGCGGACATATGTTTACAAGGAAGCACAGTCTCCTTCGACACATCAAACAACGTGTGTGTCAACGCAAAGCGGTGTCAATCTCCGGAGGTGAAGTTGATTCTGACGATGACATCTCCTTTCCTTGCGATTTGTGCCCTCTTTCTTTTGATAGTCACTTTCAGCGATCTTCGCACAGACTTCAACACACGCATGCAAATGATCACTACACCAACGGTACCTCTACCATCTCCCTCATTAATGTTTCACATAATAATTTAGTACGCGACTACTGCATGGAGTCCAATACTCAAATTGTAGATTTTCCTGAGTGGCTCCTTCAAAATTCTAACATTATCGAAGCGCTCTTCAATAATTTAGACAATTTTAGAATGAAGGCGCTCATCTACCTTAAACTAAAATATATTAAAATAGATTTTCAAACGGGTCAAGTGACGGAGAGAATACAGTTTCATATTCCTTCCTCTTCCGCAACCGAAGTTGTAGACTGCGAGTCTTGGCTAAATTTTCACATTCAATGTTTAAAATCAAATGTAGATAAATTCAATCAACGCGACAGCGCTCTCATTTTTGATGGTGTGGACTCAGCCATATTCAAAATTTCCCTATTAGAAAGTCATGCAGCTCGAGGCACATTTAAACTTCCAAAAACGTTGTATAATAAGAAAGCTGTCATCAATGTTGATTGTAAATCACAGTGTTTCAAATATGCAGTCCTATCCATCCTTCACTATAATGATATCAACGCGCATCGAGATCGCACCTATAGCTATAGACAGTGGGAGGATGAACTAGACTTTGAAGGTTGTGATAGTAACAACATGAAAATCAAAGATGTAGAAACGTTCGAAAAACATAATAAGATTAAAATTGTCGTTCACGTGTGGGAGAAGGGGTTGAAGGGTGCCCGCTATAATTCACGTTCAACTTGTTATGAACGTGTAGTCAACCTCTTATTAGTAAAACAAGATGATAGCGAGGAATGGCACTACTGTGGTATTCCCAAAATCTCTCGCTTGTACACTCACTTGGGGCACTCTAAAAGAGGTGAACATTTTGTATGCGACCGCTGCATCCGCTCATTTTGGAGTAAAGATAAATTTGAAACTCACTATGAATGGTGCAAGCGAGGTAAATTACAAATGGAACGCATGCCCAAAGATAAAATATTTTCACATAGGGATAATGGTGACGAATTAAGTCCCCTGCGTGTCATTTACGCAGACATAGAATGCTACATTGATGATATCATCCACAAGCCAGCAGCCATATCCTGCTATGAAGTATGGCATGACCACTTTAGGAATAGACAAAACAAAATGCATACTTGGCAAGGTGAAGATTGCATTTCAAAATTTCTAGAATTTCTCGATAAAGCTGCAAAATTTCAACAATCATATGATTCCCAATTGCAGCGTAAGTCACTACATATGTCAGATGAAGACAAACAAAAATTTGAAAGTTGCACATCCTGTCCTAAATGTCATAAAACGTTTGATGACGATAAAATTAAGAAAGTGCGTGATCATGATCACATCACTGGTAAATTTAGAAACGCACTCTGCTCCAAATGTAACTTTTCACTTAGGTTGAGACGTCGTGTACTACCCGTCATTTTTCATAACTTTAAGGGCTATGACAGTCATATGCTCATAAAAGGAGGGTTGAGCCAGATGAAATCGTGGCAGTTTAATGTAATAGCACAAACGAGAGAAAAATTCATGGCAATGACAGCAAAAGTAGCAGTAGATAAAACTAAAGAAAATAAGACAGTCTTCTTCGAAATAAAATTTTTAGATTCATTTCAATTCATGTCAGCGTCACTAGCTTCTCTCGTTCGTAATCTCAAGTTTCTTCCCCATAGTCAAACTTTGAAGAAACACTATCCAAACTTAACGGATGAAATAATCACTCGCAAAGGAGTCTTTCCTTATGCGTATTTTAGCTCAATGTCTAAACTAAATGAAACAACCCTTCCTTCCATTGACAAATTCAAAAACGATTTGACGGGTGAAGATTGTCCAGTAGAGGACTATGAACATGCTCAAGAGGCATGGTTAAAATTTAATTGTAAAACGTTTGGCGATTATATGATCGCTTACTTAGAATTAGATGTCATTTTGCTGGCTGATGTCTTTCAGGAGTTTCGACGAGTGGCATTAGAAGAAGACAAATTAGATCCTATCCACTTTGTCAGTCTACCAGCCATGTCCTTTAAATCAGCCTTTAAAATGACTGGTGAGACCATTCATCTCTTACAAGACCCGGAGATGTATAATATATTTGAGCGCGGAATACGCGGTGGTCTCACATTTGTAAATAAACATCATATAAAATCTGAAACAGTAGGTGATGATCATATCCACCTAAAGTACTATGACCAAAATAATTTATATGGCAGTTCACTGTCTAAACCACTACCTCATTCCGAGTTTAGTTGGTTAAATCAAAATGAGCTTGAGTATTACTCCAACCCTTCAAACATACTGAATATTCCAGATGAAGGTGATTGGGGATATTATTTTGAAGTGGATTTGATTTATCCAAATAGTATTAAAAATAAAACTGCTGATTTCCCACTCGCACCTGAATCTGGCGAAGTGACTGAAGATATGTTTTCACCATTCATGTCACAATTTCATAATAACTTAACAGAGTGTGGACAGCCAAGGTACAAACCATGCCGCAAACTTTTACTCACCCAATATGATAAGAAAAATTATCTCGTACACTTCTGCATATTAAAATTCTATTTAGAAATGGGCATGCTTCTAAAGTCAGTTCACCGCATTATCAAATTTAGACAGAAAGCCTTCCTCAAACCCTACATAGATAGTAACAGTCAAAAACGTGCACTCGCCCAAAATAATTTTGAAAAGGATTTTTATAAATATAAGAATAATAGTCTATTCGGAAAGACCATGGAGGATGTTAGAAAACGTATGAATTACAAACTAGTCGTTGATGAACAAAAATATCACAAATTGACCTCATCACCTCTTTTCATTGATAGAGACATCATCGATGAGGATCTTGTAGGTGTTAAAATGATTAAATCAGAAGTTGAGTTGTGCAAACCCATCTATATTGGGCAAGCCGTTTTAGATTATTCCAAGCTTGAAATGTATCAACTCTTCTACAAAATATTAAAACCATGCCCTCTCGTAAAAGAGGTTCGCTTGCTGGGTGGTGATACAGATAGTTTCTTTTTAGGAATTACCACTCAAAAAGATTTAAATTTTAATGAAGTAGGTAAGTCATTAGAAAAATATTTCGATACATCTAACTACAATCCCACTCATCCACTCTATTCCATACAGAATAAAGCCAAACTTGGTTGTTTTAAGGATGAAACAGCAGGAAAGGAAATAGATGAAATGATTCTCCTCCGTCCTAAAATGTATTCCATGAAACTAAAAGAATGTGCAGATAGTATTAAGCGTGCTAAAGGTATATCAAAATCCATTGTTCATAAAATGAAACATCGGTCCTATAAGAAGGCCTATAAAAATAAAACTATAACGTTTGTCAATATGACAATCTTAAAATCTCAAGTTCATACTGTGAAAACGTACACGTTCAAGAAACGAGCACTTTCAGCATGGGAGGATAAGAGGTGTTGGATAGGACATAACACATCTCTTCCACATGGACATCCTGACACAAACATACCTCCACCCAAAAGAATAAAACTCACGCTACCACATTCAGGAGATGTATTGACATAATCAACTTTAACTCAGTATTTTGATGTTGCTTTTTGTAGATATACATGGTTGTTTTATGTATCGCATGAGATCGTTTCTTCCTTGTGAATATATGCCTACAGTCAGCCCATTCCCCCTATATCTGTGAAAAGACTTTTTCATATACATATTTTTATTTCAATAAACATATCACAATGACTTCACTTTGTTTTCCGAAACACTAAAGTTACGAGGGATTTAGTATCTTTCACATGGATACACTCTTGTAAACCATTGGTAATTTTGATAGCAATAGAGGGTATAGTTTGTTTGACGACGGGATGATAGAAAATAGATTCAAACATCTTCTCGACTATTCCATATGAAGCGTCTTTATCATGAATGAAATCACGTAAAATGTATTCTTTTTTCTCGCCAACAGAAATAGGTAAAATCAAATCACTTTGAATGTAAAGGTGTTGTTCATGTTTATCAAGTGTCATTGGTGTTTCTATACCAATCGTATGCGCAGCAGCAAACACAGTTTGTAGCATTGAAAAGCCAAAGAGTTTTTTCAAATTTTTACTCAATTGACATTGAATGTCATCACCCAGTTTCAGAACAACGCGTTGTTTTTCAATTGAAAACGAAATGTGGTGTGTCTTTACATCATATTTACTTTTCATCACATGCTTCAACTTCTGTTGTATATAAGGATTTACTACATGAATGAAGCTTTCAACTGTATGATATAGACGCGGCATTATATTGATAGCAACTTTAGATTCTTCATAAGACTGGTAAATTTTCTTGATGCGATCGCCATAGATGTCCACCCACCATTCATCATTAACTGAATCAGCTTTAGTGTGATATTCATGAGAACCATACACCACACCGCTTCCAATAATAGGCGTATAATGTCTTACAAAATGACGCAAGGTTGGAGAGAAATAAACTGTAAGTTTGTCATTATATTTCTGAATAACCAACTTATTTTTGTCCGCCATAATTTTCTCTCCATACTTCTTACCCACAGTCTCATTCCATCGTTTTACTAACTCAATAAGTGATAAAGGTTGAACACCACGCTTTTTCAAAATGATGCGTTCTTCGCATTCTACAACATCTTCATCAAATATTTTAAATCTATAATGAAATTTGTTGATTCGAGTTGAATAAACTTTTTTAACATTTGCAGTAGCAATTGACGTTAGATGTAGTCCATGACCAAAACCAAGATGTGGATAGAATTCACTATCCAACCTCAGCGTAAGACCTTTAGTAAAAGAATGAAAGCGGAGGAACTGTCTCCCACTCCAATGATAGATAGTAAACTCATAAGCTTTCTGATTTTTATTCTTCATGATGGAAGTATTACCACTGTTGAATGCCTTAATAATTTTCTCATTCCCAAATGGCTCATAAGAATCTGATTTTATCTGAATCCATTCATAGTTCCACTTTCCATCTGATGTTAAATTGTATGGGAACTGAAATGCATTATTCATCGTTATTCCATCATGGGTGCGAGGAGTCAATATCATTTCTTCCAAATCATTCACATTCTGAATATTGCTATCATAGCAAATACTAGAAACGCCAACTTCCCATTCACCTTCTAAATGCAGTGGCCGATTTAATTCTACTCGATAGTCTGATGGTTTATTTTTGGGAAATTTATTCATAGAAGCATTACTGGGCAAGTAGATTAGAAACGAGTCCTTATTTTCACTTTCCATATTATTCACATTGGAAAAATATATTAGCATACTTTTGCATTAACTCTTCATTCGGAAATGGAGTGTAATACTTGTCACAGCATCTTTATGAAAAGGAATCAACGCACCAGCATCATCATAAATGGCAATATCAATTTGTGGGATGTAGTTTGATTTCAGCTTTGTATAATGCACTTTCTTGAAAGTATGCTCAGATAAAATACTGCAGCTTTTTGGCTGGTATGGTATCATTGCTAGCAATGGAGCTTCAACATCTCCCACACGTACATCTTCACCAATATTGGAATATATCTGAAAATAGTTAATACGACGCGATAGCGACATGTCTGCGCTAGCTTTGGTTACAGTACCACTTTTAAAGATATTTTGATCAAAACCCAAAATGTCCATTAGAGTTTTATCCATAATTAGTTCAATACCTTTTCCATTTATAGTGAGAGACAAAGTACCTTCTTTTTCAGAAAATGAAATATGTTGCTCATTAATCACTTCATTTAAATAATCTACAACCAATTTAACCGAAGTAATAATGCGAGGCATCAACACTCTTGTTTCATGTAAGAAACCACCAAAAGGCTCTACACACTTTCTGTATAAAGATACGGCCCATTCTGTATCAAATTGATTTGACCTTTCACATGGTAAATGTTGCATATCAGATTTTCCATGAACAGCTGCAGAACGATGTCGTAAGAACTGATGAAAATCTTTTGAACAAACTAATACTAGATCATCATCATTTAATTTACTTATTGCAATATGATTAGATGATTTAATATAAGTCAATGTTGCCACTTGTTTGTCATCAACTCGAAGGAGATAATTAAATTTCTTCAATAATGTTTCAGGAGTCATGTTTGTCTTTCTTGGCTTAATCACAATCTTCTTCACCAACGTCTTCTCATTTCTTGGAATAAGATCTACATAATAAGCTTCCTCTCGATATATTAACTGTTTATGACCACTTATGTGGTAATTAACGTTAAAATTATCATAGCTTGTTAAGGCGCTAGCGAGGTAGCCTAAATCATTTCTTAAACTTGGACTTAAACCAACAATCCAATCTTTCTCAACTACATGATGTACATAATTATAATCATCATTGTGCGGAGTAAATTGGACAATATGTTTACACGCTTTATTCAAGAAATCATATATAAACTTTTTACATGATAAGAGATCTTTCTTTGGCCACTGTGGAATGTATATTCGGCACCCCTTTTCACATTGATAAGCAGCTGTACGCCTCATATTAATAGTCATCACCTCATGATCAAAAGTATAGACACAGTTGCTATAAACAAGTTGAGTGACACCCACTTCCCAATTCCCATTTAGCTGTTGTGCATGATCAATGGGAGTAGAAAAGAGTGCGGCTCGATTGCTAGTAAATCTCTTTGTAGCCGCATTGCTAAGCAAAATATGATAAAACGACATTTTTATATTGCTAATCTGCAACTTTGCATAACATCATGAAGACTTGGATTTTGGACTCTCTACAATATATCAGAGTTGATCGTGATGGAAACGTACATTTCAAAAATTCTCATGGTCATACATCAAGAGGAATTACATTAACATGGCGACAATTTGTCAACCTCAATGATATCATGAGGGATTTGGAATATTTTGAAACATTAAGATTCATCTCCTTGGGTGATCAAGTTTGGCTTCAACATTACAGAAATGAAATTCAAATCTACCATTCTCATTCCGCAAACTGTTTCTCATTTCGCAAATACAATTGGGAGAAGTATAGAAGATACATACATCGCTCCATCATGACATTTATTCGTCGTGAGTTCATCGCCCTACTATGCAAATCTTAATCAGATATGATTACCACGCACCATGAGTTGGAAATTAGATTCCCTACAACGTATTGAAACGGATCATGATCGAAACGTCTATTTCAAAGATTCAACTGGAAATGTGAGAAGAGAGTTTGTTTTATCTTATCGTCATTTTCAATCTCTACATCATATCATGAAGGACTTGAAATACTTCTATATGAAAAGACATTCACGTATTGGAAATCGCATCTGGCTGCGCGTCAACAATCGGCGAATTCAACTCTATCATTCCCAACTTCATACTAACTTCACATTTCATCAAGGTAGTTGGGAAAAGTATAAAAGGAAGGTACATCGCTCAATTTACTCATTCTTTCATCATGAAGCGCCATCGCTACACCATCGTCAACATTCTCCGTCGCTTCAGACTCTACACCAAAATCGATCTCACAACATTACGCCAACAGCTTCCAAACAGCAAGTATTACCCGGGCCGTCCTCAAATGTTAGTAGTGAAGATGAACAATTCACGGAATCTTCAACTCTTCCCAAATGGGACTGTACAGATTCTCGGCGCCCTTTCTCATTCATCGGCGCAGTCAATGCGCTTAGAGCTACAGAGACTACTACGTCGGATATGGAAGAGGGAGAGGTGTGTGATGTCGAATCTGACTGTGGACAATATGGTGATCTCTACTCAATTGAGTGACAGTCTATCATTTTTGAAGATTCGTACCAGCAGTTACAGTTTGTGTTATGAACCCGAACTTTTTCCTGCAGCTCTCATTAGTTGTTGGTTGCCTGTGCATGTGGCAATCTTTCATAATAGTAAAGTGATCATTACTGGACTAAAATCTCATGAACAAGCAAATATGATCCTAGACTATCTCATTGAGTATGTACGTACCCAGCGGATTGTAAAATAAAAAACAATTTTTCCAACATGATGTTTTTATTTCAAATCATGATAGAACTTACAAATCATTTTTTCATTAGAGGATGGATTACATGAAAAGTTTTGAATAATAGATGCAAATCGAGATACATGTAAACGTTTTAAGATGAAGTACAGTACAAAAGCACCACACGTTGATGAAAGTGGATGTTGTAGTATGCGTTCATTTCGCTGATATTGACGCGTATGTTTTCTCAACCACTGCTGTGTTGGTATATTTGGAGGTTGAGCAAGAGAGTCAAATAGTTCACCACGTCGGTCTTTTCCAATAAAGATCGCTTTCCAATGCTCACCGCCTAAATTCTGTGAATGAGTGTTTAGCACAATAAAGATGGGATAGTGATTTACTGCAGGTGGTAAGGTATCGAGTGAATAGACATTATCGAAAGCTTTCAACGTCGCTTCGTCTGCATTATGCTGCACTTTAGTCTTAATATCGTCAGCAGTCAACCAACTCATTAACGATTATACTGAAGAATCACGTCACGATACTTTGTAATTTCAATATTTGAATCGAAGACTGCATAAATTAATACATTGATCGTCTCAGGTAGTGTTCTTTTGAACGTCAAATCCAAACGAATATTATGAGGCACGTTCGCTTGACGATAGGGTGCACTAATATCGCTGTCAGCAGTCAAATCAAATGCATAAATAGTATATCCACTCTTAAACTCTTTCATAGTCAGTCCGTTGGTATCATCCGTATTGTAAAAGCCAAAGACATCCATAAAATCAACATAACTGCGCATAAATTGATCCGAAGCAAAATCTGGTTTGTAGGGTGGACCAGGATGACTCACACCATTAACACGTAAAGCAATTTCACTTAACTGATTGTGTTTAAAATTGAAAGGATTCTTCTTTATATTACCATTAAATGCATCATTTTCAACCATTGCCACCATGAGGAGCTTCGGTGCTTCCGATGGAAAGAGGCCATCTTTCATGAAACTCTTTTGATCTTTCGGAATTGTAAAGGTGAGAAGCTTTGTATGCTGAACGGGGTAAATGGCATTTTGGCGGTTAAGACCTTCAGCATGCCCTCTAATGACACTTGGATTCGGTACTACTCGACGAATGTAAAGTGCAATATCTTCCACATGAATTCTAAAATTGTCAACTTTAGCAAATGCATTCAGCGCAAATTCAGGCTTATTCAATGTCAGCTTGAGTCGCATGCTGGTATTACAGAGTAAAAACTTTGACTGTCTAAAGAAGTCTAAATTCAGCGGACCATATAGCTGACATACTCTACTATCTTTAATCATAGCAGATCGCTTTACAAAGCCACTGTTTGTTTCAACATCAAATTTTCCTGCTTCATCTCTGTACCATCCCATGGCTTCCATATGACTTTTTTGTGCTGCTGGATGAAACTGCGATACATGAGTGAAATATGATTTATAGGGATAATCGCTTTGACCACCTTCCACCTGCTGCTCTCCAATCGTTAGAGAAACATCGCGAAGTAATGTAGTCAATGGTAAATTGTTCAGTCCAACTTTATGTGCATCGTCAATAGCAGTTCCATCTGCTTGCTGAATTCTAAACCTCAAATCAAGCATCGCATAACTCAAATCTATGTAGTCATCACTACCACCAGGAATAACAAATTCAATGGGGCCAGCATTCTCAGCTGTTCGAGGATGATAATCTACAATACTTGAACTAAGAATATCTGTCTGTATGGCTTGTTGATCGAACAAACAAAAACCGGAAGTTTTACACTCCATGATTAGAAGTTATAGCAGCGTCGTCGTTTAGCGCCTGATGAATGATTAGAGCCTCTGCGACGTTTGCGTGAATGCCTTTTGACTGAAGATTGCACCTTACCAGCTCCGCGATGTTTCCTCCTTCCTTTTCTCATTCGTTTAGGTGATTTCTTTCCTTGAGTAACACCAGCAATGGTCTGCTTCAATGTTTTTAAACCGCGTTCCTTCCCACGATTCAACAAACTGCTCTTGAAACTTCTACCTCTGGAAAGATCACTAGCAACATCACCAGCAAAGCCAACGGCATTACTTAAAACATTTCGTTTTAAAGATCTACCGACATTGGATATGAGAGGTGCTACAACAGATTTCAGTGCACCAAGTATGCTACCTCCACGTTGGCGGCGAGCACCGATGTAAATTTGTCCTCCGCCACTTACGTAGGAGGGTCGTGAATAAAATGAGGCAGTTGGATTCATAGCTCAAACCCTAAACATTGTTAGTTACAACTTTGCATGAATCACTGTCGATCACTTAGATGAAAGATGTCGGCACGACGCATCCAAGAGTTCATACTTGAAGGATAACCAGTCCATTTAACAAGACACCATTCTTCACCTTGCCGTTTTTTACATCGAATGATTTTCTCTACCAAATATGTTTCACTTTCAGTGACTACCTCAATCTCATCGCGGTAAAAGCTACCCTCAATTTCTTCATTATCGTAATCTTTCAACTTGTAGGTGGTCGGAGAGTCTTTTTGATTAATCCTTGATACTGTAAATACCTCCTCTGTCCAATTCGGGAGGTACCCTTTAGCAAAAACACTTTTCACTTTTGAGATACGAACTTTATCGCCAATTTTCACATCACTTTTCACATGAGTGCGTTTACGTTGGAATGATTCGCGCACTTTATCTACATTGTTAGCATTTACATCTACTGGTCTGAGTCCAATAGAACGATGGATAGAGTGATTGTAGGCATGGAGTGTATCTTGTAGAACCTTTGTCCAATTTTGTGTCAAGTTGGCAGTAAAATGTCGCCACAAACGATTTTTTAATGTGCGATTAAAACGTTCAACGAGTGCAGCTTTATAAGCGCTCTTTACACTAAACAACTCAATGTCATGCCTCTCAAATAATCTTGTCACATGCTGATTTTCAAACTCTTTTCCTTGATCACTCTGAATTCTTTTTGGAATGCGACCTTCTCGAAAAATTGTTTGGAATGCTTTTGCTACTCCTTTCCCTTCTTTAGTTTTTAAAGGTTGAGCCCACGCATAACGCGAGAAAATATCAATGACGGTTAAAATAAAATTATTGCCCGAGTTATGTTTTGAAATGGAGGCAACATCGCACAAATCTGCTTGCCACTGTTCATCGATGTCATGAACAATATAATGGCGGGTGCGGTACTTCTTTTTCGCTTGTTTGTGGAGTGTATAGGTAGCCTGACCCTTTAACCATCGTTTCACTTGTGATTGTGGAAGACCACTCGCTTTTGATAATTTCTTGATAGATGCAAATCCTGCCGGATGTTTTACATCATAATAGATTGACTTCAAACGTTCAGTCGATGACGGCTGACTCTTTTTCCTCCTTCTCATCTTTTTTCTTTCTTGCCTTTCTACATTTACAACAACTGCAGCATTTAGCTTTAGCGGTTTTGCGATCGTGTTCACATTGCTTAGGGGTTTCATTATGAGAGCTGGCGCAGCAAGTGCAAGTGACAACGACATTCACCTCTGGCGGCTCATTACATGGCAAGCAACACATCTGCTTCATATTAATAGTCTGAGAACATGTATTTCCTAGGAGGAGCTGTTTTACGTTTTCCTTTTACCAGTTTTAGTGGCGATGTAGATCTACGTCGAGTTCTTCCTCTTGTTTGCTTAGTGAGTGTGGGAGGGGATGTAGCAGGTGACGTCTTAAACCAATTTGTTGGCATTTTCATCGCCTGAAGCATTGGAGTAGTAGCCACTGTTGAATCAAGTTCTTTCAATGTCTCATTATTTAAAGCAAATTTTGGCACATTATGCTTTTTCAATAGTTTAAGAAAGTATGACCAACCAGGTGGAACATAGCCCTGACGGCGCTTTCTACGTGTCGCATACTGAATCAAGTCTTCATAACGTGAAGCATCAATCACTTTATTTTCATCTGTAATGATTTCTCCTCTATCATTTACATTGAGATGGGGTTCAATACTGTTGAAAAGAGATATGGCATGTGCGCGAGATGCTAAAGGTGTAGCAGTCGATACAGAGTCACGCATCTTATTCTTCAAGTTTTTCAATTGCTCAACAGTTTCCGATTGTAATAATACAGCACGATGTGGATCTTTGATGTGAACATTTTGCTGATAATCTATTTCTTTCCTATACATTTGATTTGCAAGAGGTTGCTTTACTTGCTGCATGGCAGTCAATTGTACATATTCATCCTGAGGAATAACAATCATGCGAGAATAAGAACTCATAGTTTGTAGATAATCATGGGAGTTTTCAAAATATCACTTCGAAATCTAAATTCTTCCGGACACTCTTGCGTAAAGTCAATGAATAAGTAACCGTATGGTTTTTCAGTAGCTGCTTGAAAAATTTCAATTAAGGCTTTTGATCCTCTGGGTGCAACTTGTCGCGCTAAAATTTCAAATTGACTTTTATCTCGCGGATTCTTGAAAATAGCATAATAGTGTGTATTCAGGTTTCGTGTACGAGCTTCTTTTCCATCAGGAAACAAATTTTGTGTAATATAGATGATAAAACACCTTTTATGGTGTGCTGCGCGAGTGAACATATCTGTAACATCTTTTGAATTCTTACTTTCTTTTAATAAATCATCCAATACAACAACATCATTAGACTGAAGTTTATCCACTGGAATAATTCCTTCATGTCGAATAAAGTTGCGACTTTGCAATTCCTGAAACAGCGACGGTTGATAAATACCATAACACCAAATCACTCGATTGATAGGTTCCTTAAACAACTCCCTTCTTTTATCCAATAAATTCAGCGTGAAAACAGTTTTACCTGCATGAGATGGACCTGATACAGTCAGAACTTTATCACATTGAAGTCTGAAATCCATTTTATTACTTTGAGACTCAACATTTGCATAATTAACGCTTAGAGCCAAAGATATTTCCCAATAGGTTGCCCACGGCAGGAGCTATCATTGGAAGTATTGCTGAAAGGAAACCGCCCTTTTGTGTTAGAGTTTTCCTCTTTCTTTGAAGGGCGACTTTAGGATTGGAGATGAAACGCAATTTCGTAGCATATCGCTTAAGTAACTTTCGTTGTTTTGGCGCTAATTTCTTCGTCCTCAACTTCCTCACATGAGAAATAATTTCACAAATGAATTTATCGTTAGCATGTCGTATAGCATTGTATCGCTGATTTGCTTTCATTCGTCGGAGAGCTTGAATGGCTGAAGAAAACTTTTGACTTTTACGTTTCGTCATTTTACGTTTCGCCATTTTCCGTGTTAGTCTTTGCTAAAACCTATCTTTACCACATTTGCATAGGTACTAACTATTGCGACATAAGTGACACTCGAAATGAGCAATGTCACAGTGGTTACATTGGCAAAGTTGAATGCAATTACGTATGAAACAGCGTTGACAAAAAGCATGCTTACATCTCTTGAAGATGCGCTTTTCATTTCCATCCTTTCGCTTACATACATCGCAACACATAGTTTCACCGTTACTGATGTCTATAGCAAGTCTTTTTGAAGATATGAATTTGCTAGCCTTTTCTAAATAATAGACGCATGTACAGAAGGAATATACTTCGAGAGTGAGCAGACATAGCTCGAAAACCAGTTGTGCTACAATCAAGTACCACTGCATTTTCAATTTTTCTTTATGGAAAGTTGAATGTGAATATCTGAAATCGCTTCAATCACTAGACTGCTACCATGATGGTTAAATGCGTTAAGACGTTCAGCAATTTTTATCATATGTCTTTTAAAAAATTCTTGGGGGTGATCTACCACTTCCATTGAATAAGAAGCAAAATGGAAAGAGCGACTTTCCACCTCTTCCTTTCCAAAATGACTAAACTTAATTTTCGCAACTAATCGCGCCATGATAATGCTATCAGAGAATGTATTCATTAACTCTAGAAATAGAGTGCTAGCATCATCGACCACTGCTTCGATGTCGGTCTCATCTTTATGAAATTTTATCACATAATCTTGAACAGCTCCTTTTAAACTTTGCCTATGAAAACGTAATGTTCCGCAGTCGTTTGAGAAAGACATGATCGCCCTTTATCTAACCCATCCATTGCATGAAAACAACAACTCTTCTCATAGTAACATTTATTGAATAATGGTAACAAGCATGCATTATAAATCAATGGTTTGAAAGAGATAAAATAGATACAGCTGGTAACTATCATACAGCGAGCAATGATAACCATACAGGACTTTGGCAGTGTTGAGGTAAGGAGGAAAGAAGCATTGGTTATGAACGTAGCTACTACAACGAACAGACAAAATAGGAACACACAAATCCTTAAAACGTTTTGTGACTTCATGATAATGTTGATTCACTCTACTATCCCAAGGTGGGAGCAAAATATCATCAATGATTAGATTGGGAAATACTTTCCTCTCCTTACCAGGATTATTACAAAAGATGCGTATAACATTGAAAGCAGCTAACCATCGTTTAAAGTCAATAAGAAGAGCACTCTCACAAGAAAAGCCATAGTCTTGCAAATATTTCAGATTAAGTCCATGAATGTGTTTTCTCGCCCATTGATCAACATTGGGATCGCAGTTGGCATGTTGATGATAGACACTAACAATCTGATATGTCCAATTGTTCATAGCAATAGCACTGAGCTCCTGTACAGGTTCACCCTCACAATCCATAAAAATGATGATAGAAGCCTAAAACGGAAATTTACACATCTAAGGAAACGTTCTATAACATATTACAAAATGAAGAATTACATCGATGCTTTTCACGACAAAATACACAAATGATATGATGGCAACGAAGAAGTAAAATGTATCTAATAAGACCACGTCTACGACACTCAAAGCACATAAGCGAATTGTCATAGGGTAGAGTTAGGAAAGGACTAGCAATTCTCCTTCTTTGATTTGCGTTTTGATGTAGCATTCTTCTCCGACTTGCGCTTCGTACCACTGCTGTTAAGGATTTGATCAATTATGTCGTCCACGTTGGGTGGTTTCGGAATATATAGGATGGATTCCATATGCATGGAGAGAGAGGCTATTTTATTATCCTTGTGTCGACCATAATATAGCCCATTCACTTTGAAAAGGATATCCCAAGTACCTTCTCCGAGCTCATCACATCTGATGGGTATTGAATGATCTCCCTCCTTCTTATAGTAAGTACACCAATGTGATACCGGTAGGCAAATGTGATTACCATCCCAAATCTTTCTATAGGGAGTATCCTTGTCATCTCTCGCCTTCCACTCTTGAGCAAGAGGAGTAGGAATGTCCATATTTAATGTCACGTACTCCTCAATAATATCAAGTTGGTGGCGAATGTATGGACTCACGGGATCAGTATGTAGTCCCCATACTGATTGTGCATTATCTTGACATCCGTGGAAGGGAGCATTCCCGTTTGGAGTACTACGCTATGATCATCATAACGCAAGGCTTGTTTAAATTTACGCTGTAGCGGTGTAGGATTATGTACCTTGGATGTTTCTTCCACTGGCCTCAGTTGTAGATGATCTGACCGTAGCGAACCTTGTAACGTTTGACCGCCATTTTGTCCTACTAGTGCAGCAGATGGAGTAGATGCCTGAAAATGAAAAAAGATTGTATTAAGTTTACGTTCAAGGGAGGAGAGGGAGGGAAGTAGCGACTTACCATTTTAGTTGGATAATAGAACAGGGAACTAGAGAGAGAGAAAATGTGCGTCCGTCACTCGTGTGATTCAACGATGGAATGATTCTCACTGTGGAAGGCTCGCTATTTATAAAGAAATGCTTGATTCTCATTGGATGATGATCCTCATTGGACAATAACATCAAGTTGATTCCAAATCTGGCATCCGTTTACCAATCCGATAGTTCGTTTTGAAGCTACAGCCCAAAACGTCCCAAATTCTAACTCTGTCGTTTTTCACCAATGTCCCAAAATCTTAAATGGCGTCTCACATGTAAACGAAGGCAGATACGAACAAGCCGATTCTTTCACTGAATTTGTCTCACTCTTAGCTTTCAAACGAGCTATCGCACGACAAAATCCGTCCACTGGAAGCAAGCTGTCCAGGGGGGGGGACGTCAGCCGAAAATTTTTTCTCTCCGATTTCGCTGGAAACATCCTTCCTAACCCAAAATTTCACGTAGATTCCGAATCTGGCCTCCGTTTTCTCATCCGATGCTTCGTTTGGACGCTACACACCAAAAACATCACACACTATAGCCTCAAGACTAATCCTGGCGGTCGCCCACGTCAACCTAGACGGTCGCCCACGTCAACCAGGCGGTCGGACCAACTCACCCGAGTCTCACACTCTGTCGTTGCAGAGGGGGGGGGACGTCAGCGAACATGTTGTGAACGTGGACCCACCTGGCCGGCACACCACGACAGACCACAACCTCTATCGTTCCAGAGGGGGGGGGGACTCAGACACGAAGCACCACGGCGGCCGACCACGACACTCTGCCGTGCCAGAGGGGGGGGGGACGCAGCGATGGCCGCCATCTTGCGCGGTCCAGAAGTGGAGTTTTGCTTACTACTATGCATCACTCTTAGACTTTTAAAGGACTTCAAAGGACCTCTAAAAACATAGAAAACTTTACTAGTTGAAGTTTGCAAATGTGTTAGCAAATCTTAGGCTATTAGAGTGCAAGGCTTACCGGGTTAGGCTCATAGCGTGCATATTAAACACAAATCAGGCATTATTGTTCTTATCAATAACTTTAAATGCCTCCACTGCGGAGATATGATATCAATGGGATCTATTCATACATTACAGCATGCATGATCGCATAAATCGTGTAGGCCATCATGTACGAGCATGTTTAATGCTATCGCATAGAATGACGCATTCCTGCGATGTGTAGGAATTCCCACAGGATTCCCATAGAGATTTACTGAGGCGTGGGAATGAAAAAGTTGCATCTATGTCTTGTCCTAACTGTACATATACATGTTCTCAGGTATACACGACCAGCCGCACCAGAGAGGAATTATTATTTCTTGCTGGTATATTCTTTTATTCTCTTTTAATTCAAATCCAAGTTGCTTCAGAAATATATTAAAAGACAGAGACAGGGCTGTACTTTTATTTCTAAAATAAAAAAGAATATCTGATCAATATTGCAAACTTGAGTAGGCGTCAAACGATGTTTAGAGCAAATGTGAAAACTGGAACTACGGCTGATGATCGGCGTTAAGGTGGTCATTGGCATTCTAAAAGTACATGAAGGTCATTCAGTGCAGGTGCTAAACATCATTCGGAGCCATTAAATGCGACCCATCTACTGAAATAAAGTAGCATTCATATACAGCAAGATCAATATCAGACCTGCGGTGCGTAACCCATGGGTAGAATCGGGTCCAGAAATTCTGCTTACGATTGGTTTTAAGGTTCTTCAATAATTATTCTCAGCCAGCTATCCATGATTTGTTTTCGTAATTACTAATTTGTGATATCCCAGAAATCGCATCCAGTTTTAAAAGCTTTATAGCTTTGAAAAACAAAATTGCGACGTGTTGCACTTTTAAGAATGCGTCTTCACAATTCTTTGATATAGAGGAGCACAATGAAGATAAGATCATTGAGAATAATCAGACAATGCGATGTGGGTATTATCTAAAGTGTGCAAACCTGCAGGTTGTCCTAGTTGTTTTTGCCTTAAAAACACCCGCATTACTGAAAGTTGATGCTTGAGGAAAGAAATATGAAGTGATTTGAATCACGAATTAATAAATATTCTATATTCTTTTTCAGATTACTTCCTGTCAAGGAGAATTATCTATGTCGTCCAATCTTTAAGGTAAAGACATATTCCTTTTGATTCTCAGATTTAAACACTGCTTCTTACTTTTATAATTTGCATACAATAGATAATAGAGTTTACTCATTTTTTTCGCTAACTCAATCCAAACATAGAAAATGTCAAAAATTCCGCCATGCATCCTGATGCTTTAAGATTTCAATCGTTGTTTCTGTTGGAGCTTGTCCGATACTGTAGGTAAGATTTGCTGAGCTCACTGTAAGTGCAGTCAGACCAAAGGTGTAATCGTGAAGCAAATAGTTCATAACTTGTGTCACAATTGCAGGCCAAGTGAAGCACGAGTTAAATGAGAAAGTGCTTCTGCTGATACTTCTGAGCATAGAAATCCAATACACTATTGTAACAAAGGAATAGAACGAACATGGACAGTGAAAGCAATATTGTTTTGTACGTCGTGGGTTTGTACAACAGTGCCTACACGATAGTGGCTTCCAAAAGTTGATAATGGAAGGGCACCAGCTGTTTTTCAGTGTGATCGTAAACATTTGCGGCTAGTATCATTTCTCTTTATATACAAAAGCATTTCGATAAAACAACTCACTATAAATATTTATAAACTACATATTTCGGCAAGAATCAACACTTTTTTCGTCACAGACAATTTTTCGTGGACCAAAAATGGTCATTTCGTACTTTTCAAAACTCAAAATTTAAATTGGAATTTCAAACAGTGCTATTTTCTCGAAAAGAACCGATTTCCTCAGTCAAATATTTTTTAGCTAACATAATTTTGGTTCTCTGATCATGCATAGTATGTGAAGAATATTGGAGATGGCCATTTTCGGTCCACGAAACATTGTTTCAGACGCACCGTAGAAAGTTTCAGTTATCTGATTCTTGTTAAGATCTGGCAACATTGACCTAGATCAGAATCTAACACAGCGTCTGAAATGACTTTCACAAACTTCTATTGTCCATTCTAGTCTAATTATCTTAAACAAAGCAAAAAGTCGGATTTATATCCTTCTGACCGTCCGTAAATAATATATTACTGCCATAGTAATCATGTGTGACCATTTACAAATGCGGTCCTTCATACAAAGACTTTAACTGAAACTAATTAAAATGGCATTGATTCGTCTTTGATTATTCATTGCCTGACAAAAAATTCAGTATACAGATCGATTGAAAAATTGATTAAATGTTACCTAAATGATTTAGTAAAAATGTCAAAATTTGATTTGAATAAGACAAAATGTTTTTTGCTGACTAATCGCATTTCTTTGGTGCTATGTTCTAAGCAACTTCAAATGTGACCATAAGGTTGAAGGTCTTCCAAAAGTCAAATTATTGAGATAGGACACAAAGATGACTACTTAAATGTGTCATTACTACTAACAATTTTAAACAGTAGTGGAATATGTTGGCAAAAGGTAGCAATTTTCTGTTCGTCAAAATGTGCTATTAAATGACCTTCCTGCTGGACAAATCTATTATCTTTGTTGAGAAAACATAAAATATTCCATTTTGACCAAAAGCTGCAGTCCCTGTCCCATTGGATTATCATTTATTTTTCTTTGATCCTGTCTGACAAGAAGAGGAACGAGGTACACGTAGAACTCGGCAGACCTGCAGATTCGAATTATTCACGTGGTGTGCATCACTCTGTGATAGTCTCATTTTTGACATCGTTCCCTGCAGAAACTCGTTCTTGCAGCCGGATTCAATCTACTTGCCTGTATTCAATCTTTTCAACGCGAAACTCAGTAGAAGACATTGTTGAAAAGTTGTGATTGAAGTCACATCGAACTTTATAAGATTATGGACGGTTGTGTTGTGGATAGAGTTAATTGACCGAACTAAATGCTCCATAATTGACCGAACTAACAACCCAATATAGCGAATTCTATGCGATGCATCGCCTTCCTCTATACCTATCGACAACCATTAAAATTTATCATCATTATCAAAATTTCGTGTATTTTCTAAAATTGGCCTAGTATTAGACAAAATGACTTGCAAAGTCTTGTTAAGTGTGAATAGATTCTTGCAAAGTCTGATCAGAACTTAATTCATTTAAGATCTTACATTTCCTGACCAGAAAGTACCAGACCTACTAAGTCATATTTTGCAAAATAAGATCCATCCAGATCTTAACAGCTGATAATAAAAATTATAAAAGTCAATTAAAATTCAAACTTGAAATCTGAATATAGTGCAAAGATCAGATGAGATCAATGTTTTTGGTTGTTAAGTGACCTAGTTGCTGGAACATCAGTGCACTGGATATATGCAGACAAACGCAAAATACTAAGACTTTTTCTACTTAGAAGATTTTCAAAATTCACAAATCAGACCTCATAAGATTTGATAATATGATTTAGCACGGCTGGTAGTTTCTGGTCAGAACTTGTAAGTTCCTTAGTAATGATAAGTAAATAATTTCGTCTAGCGATGCCAACTATTTAAAAATTAAACCTTTAGAAACTTTGTATACCATCCAAATGAATGATCCATCAAGTCAGAATTCAAGAGATTACAATTTTTCTGTATTTGTCTGGAAACGTATTGGACGTACCATGTGTAATGATATCCGCGATAATGCGACTGCTAAATTATTACCATGGACTATAATAACCTACTTCTATGATAATAACACATAATATCTGGGAGTCCATGGATAAGTCAAATCTGTGAGGGTGAAATCTGCATCCATCAAAATACTTGAGACTCCACAGTGCAGAATGCATGATTTGTTGATTTGCCGGGTCGATGATGTGTAGTCCCGATTTTTTCCAAATAGTGACATTTGATGAGAACTTTAGATATATAAACAGGGGTGTAGTGGAAGGGTAACGCGGTATAACGCCGTTATTCTTCCTAAGATTCTGGCCGAATCAGCGTTATACTTCCTAGGTCATCAAATTAACGCATATATAAAAAAGAAGAATGAAATGAAGAATAAAATGCTTTCATTATTACTTGGATTCATGTGGAAGTCCTTCAATGATAAAGTAATCGCCGAAAGGGGATGAGAGCGGATGAAAATTCTGAAAGGGCGATTATGTAGCTCTCGAACAGTCCGCTATGGACAATAGTGGCGCGAATATGCGCTTTTCAGCTGATACACTGAAAGTCAAAAGACTTGTAAAAGAGACTTGTCAAAAGACCTTTGCGCATTAGTTAACATTGCATGTGCGACAAGTCTTTTGCCTTTTAGTGTACATACATGTCAAATTTAGCGTTATAGTTCCCAAAATTCAGCTGAATTTTTAGCTCTTAGCGTTATACGTCCTAAGAATTTACGACTACACCCCTGTATACAAACTAATAAACCTCCAGCTTTCATGTTCCCAAACATATTATCAACTTTCAAAAGATTTCTGATATCAATTGAATGTCAATTGTCGAAGGGGCCAAAATACTTGTCTTACGCAATGTTTTATGCAAAATAGAGCTTTAAAACTGGTTTCATAACTAGGCTTTTAAACGATAACTTTGGAAATAAAGTTTGGCAGATTTTAAGTAGAGCAATCCTTCCAAGAACTGAAATATTAGATGCGTCAGTTGAAGACAAACAGATGTCAATTAACATTAATTCCATTCATATAGGCATCGAGATGGCAGAACGGAACCTTGTCTATTTATTGGATGATCTGAGGCGCCGCTAATAAAATGACATTATAATTGTGGAATTCATCGGTAACTTGAATTGGCAGCTGCTCAGTGTAGAATTGCGTGCCGTTGATCAAAGGCATCTATCTGCGTTTACAGCTATCGCTATGAGAAGTTGATCAATGTTTCTCGTTTAATACATTGGGATCATAATATTCTTCTTCACTCGTCTAATTTGCTGATCAGGTAAAGCAAATATAAATGTTGACATTTATAGCATCCTAAGGCTTAGTTAAAACTCTGTGGTCATTTCGCAAGAATGCACTTTTCTAAATATGTAACTGAAACAAATAAAGGTAATCTCAATGTAATTTTTTTCTGCGACTAATACTTATTTTCATCAGAATTTTGAATTACATAGAAAAATACATTTTCCTGAAAGAAAAGTAGCAAATGACACATGTAAAGTCTTCCACACATTTATTTAAGCTTTTCGATTCTAATTTTGGAAAGATTTGATACTGGGGACCTGCTGAAAGCATATGTATTGATATACTTGATGAGACTGCAAGCATATACTGAAAATTTTTGATAATTTGCTATCAAATGGGCATCGTAAGAGACAGTCTTATGCATCAAATTGTCTGACATGTAAATGCATGATATTAACGTACTCGACTTCTTTACTTACAATGTCAGACAATTTAAGGCAACATATATCGCTATAATAAAATTTTGCTCATCTGTTTTGAATAAAGCAGTGTCATCAAAATGTGGCGCATTTGCTTGTTGCAGCAAATGCATTAAAGGAATGCATAAAGAAAGCAATTACATCATCTTTGAACTTCAAACTTGCTCATTTACCAGCAATGATTTTCTTCTAAGACCGTCACGAATTGATATCTAATGTAAATCGACTTCACCTGCCGTTTTTAAATGCTTTTTATTCTGCATGTCAAACGCTAATTCATTCCTTCATTCATTCAGCATCAGAATGCTAGAAGATGTGATTCAATTTTAAAGTGATCGACCAAATTTTTCAGTTCTTAAGTGCCTTTCCACTGAGTTTTGAAATCTGTTTTGAAAATACTGAGTTAGAAATTTTAGGCTAGTTTCATTTTCAACCTTAATCAAATACAAAACAGTTTAAAAAATCAGTAAAAGCAGTGTATTGTCTCAACTCAACTACCCACAAGTTGGTTTTCTGATTACAGCTGTATCAATTTGTTTGCACACAATTATGTCCAACACATTTTCTGCTTCATGAAATATTTGCTTCACGCTTGCTGCTTTGGTCGAACTGCATCTTAAAATCTTAAAGGTGAAATGCCGACTTTGGCTTCGGCATTTCTACTACAAAAGCAAAAGAGAATGACTAATGCTTTTGGAAAACGCGAAAGTCGTCAGATGAATCAATGACAGTTAACTGCATATTAAGATTTCCGCTATGTTTTCCATGGAAAATGTCTCACAGATGTTATTAATTGCACGAAACTAAGTAATGATCAACAGTGAAAATGTGATTTTCAAATATATTATTAAGTTATTACTTTGGCGTCTGTTGCATGTGCACTTGCTTACAGATAGTTGTTTAATTTGCATCATATTCACTAAAATATATATCCATCATAGTGTGACAGGAATATCGCTTAATTTTCAGGGAATGCCCAAAAATGTTGTCTGAAGATTCCAATGCAATTTTACTCCCATGCCTTTAACAGTTATATGACAATTTGATAGGATGAAAGGATGACGAGATAAATATATTCTAAAATGTGGAGCTACACTTTGTTGAATAGTGTATTGCGGGAGCCACCGTTTAATTTTAGACATGCAATGAACGTAAGAATTAAACATGTTCGCCCGTTTAGAAGAATTCATGAAAAATACTTGATTTATTACTTATATTGTTTTTATAAGTAGCGGTGTGTAAGCGCTAGCCATACGAATGCAGAGCAGTCCTTCGAAAATCGATTTCGTCTACAATAATTAAAAGAAAAATATTTAGGTTCACATAAAGTTCCTGCATGGATGTATGTGGAGACTACTTATAAATACGGAATATGCATCCAATTCAGCTCAGATCACTACATTGACTAGAAAGTAAGAGAAAACTAAATTGTCATGACAGTAAAAGTCAACCCCATATGCAATGTTGACTCAGCGCAAAATCTTCGAATGTAAAAGAATTTGTTATGTGAAAAAATGTAAATGAGAAAAGAGGCTCTAACAAAAAGTTGGACAGCTGATTTTTGTGCTCCTGGAACACACTAATATGTTGAATGTACCTCAGTTGTAGAACACTAATTATCGTGCGAATTAATACAAAAATATTCTCAATAAACAGGTGCATGATTCGGCCTCACCCCTATGATCCGTCTGCCCTGGTTGCTGTCGATGGAAATTCATGATTTTCAAATATGACTCCATATATAGCAGCCTCAATTTCAGAGTCATTCGTAAGTCGTTTTCAACGAATAATTTACAAAAAGAATAGATATAAAGAGAGATTTTACAAAGACTTTGGAATCTGAAAGCACAATTGCTGCAAAAGTTCTACATTTTGCACATTCCTCCGTCACACTGTGTCTACTGGAACCAAACACTTCAAACCTCGTATATCATACAGAGAATGCGCTGTTAAATTGTCAGTTGGGGTCACCACTCAACTACCTTTCAAAACCCTTGTTTTCACCAGAGCTCTTTACATGTAGTAAGTCCTGTTAGCATCAATTCAGAAACATAGAATAATATTATTTTGTTACAACAGTAGTTTAGAGCATGCTCATTCTGTTGAGAAATGATCGCACTGACTTCTCAATCATGACTTATGCTTCCTCACATTTCAGCCACATGAGGTCAGAATTAAATTCATTTGTTGTCAAGTCTACATGATTTCGCAAATAATGCATGCAAGAGGTATAATAATACATGTATGCACAAATTTATTGATCAATATTCGTGACCTAACTTTCTATGTTCTATTTTTGTCTCTAAGTATCGCAATAACGTGATTATAAGCTATCTACAAAAAATAGTTTAATTTCTCATGTATTATTTAGTCTCTTGAATATTCCCTGAAATAGGCTTACTCGAAATGAATTTTTCATGTATCAATTTAGGAAAATTAAACGCTAAGATTGTCAAAGTACCGTACTTAATATAAAGACAAATTCATTTTTCTGTAATTGACACCAGGAAACCCACTGCCTACATTACATGAAAAATGGTTGAGTAAAATCGATTACAGTATTCACAGTATTATTTTATGATTGGAGTATATTTTACTTAAACCAAGCTGCTGTGCATTGTACATCGTCTTATTGTATAGAATTCTTTGTAATTTGTTACTCGAAATTGATATCTCAAAGATAACAATTAGAATTTAGCGAATTATTAATTAACTACATTATAACATAGGTTAACTCAATCAACTTTCGGAAATGATTGAATGTAAGAACATAGTACCTTCGTTTTCCCATGTTTTTTATACAGTAGTACTCTGCAATAATGTCAAGCAGGGAATCGATGTTGCATTCTCAAATTATAAGAATGCTACTTAAATACTCTTCGATTATGATATATTCAATAGTCATAATTAAACTGTGTCTATTTACTGAAAATTAACTTCACCATGTTAATCGTTCGTTGTATTCACTGTGAATTACTAAACAGACATTGTATCGTCTTTGATGTCGCGGTCAATGCACAATTTTTTGACAAAAGGTGTTATGTCCAAATATCACTAATGTTACAAGAACACCCTTTTTGGATCGGAAGAGCTGTTGAATGTCTGTGCACCTTCGTCTCATCGTCATCATTATTGTCCATTATAATTATGT